>RANY01000372.1:0-31680 GCA_009805235.1 Neurospora pannonica FGSC 7221
AGATAACGGCATACCGAGCGAGGACTGTGAGGGTATTTTCGATATTCCGGACGGCGGGTCCGGGGGGCGGCCTTCTTGTGAGGCTCCACACGCGGCCCGGCACAAAAAAATCGTACAAACTTTTGAGAAACAACGAAAAGGGGAGAAAGAAGTGGCAAGAGAAGAAAATAAACAGAGAAGAACAAAACAAGTTTGGCAACTTCGMAAAAAAAAAAAGAGAGGAGCCGGAGAGACCAAAAAAGATAAAAAGCAAGAAAAAATGAACGGTCATTGTAAACTCGGATACCGGGAGTCGAACCCGGGGCTGTTGAGAAGAGAGCAGTCACTCCTGAAGAAGTGAGAGTCAACGATGTTACCGCTACACCATACCCGATTTTGGAAGAGACGGATGTGGATTCCAAGTTGTTTGTTGACGACGGGCATGGATTTGGGCTCCAAGAACCCATCTCGCGCCCTCTCACATCTGTTGATATATATCTTTTTCTGTCTCTTTTCGTTCCCTTCTCGGCGGAAGGCATGTTGTCCATGGGCCCCTTTTGCATCTCCCCGTCGTCAAATCGGATACGTATCGGCCCCTCTGTCCTCCCCACCCATTGGTTACACCTTTTCTTGCACTTTGCACCCATTCGCGCAAATGCGCAGCGCAGCGACCAGTGCATGTGAAGGCAAGAACCCCCAACCAACCCCAAAACACCAAGACCATGAAGAACCCCTCACGATGTCACGATGCAACGTCGATATGTAGCGACCAGTGATCTGTCCCGTTCGGAACCCCGCCATCGCCGCCGACCGGACCGAATGGGGATCGGATGGGGAATGCGGCTCTTGTGATGAGTTTGGGTGCCCTTGTTGCCTCTATGAGAACGAACGAAACGGGTTTCGTCTTGGGCTTGGCGAGTGATACGGATCATGTTACGTATGGGAGTTTTGAAACAGTGAGATCTCACCTTGCTGTCGATCTTTAACATCCCCGCTCCTGTTTAGATCCGCGTTAAACGCGGCGACGGCGAAGGGTGAGAAATGGGGCGATGTCGAGGGCGCAGAAGGTGCATGTCATCGTGCCCAGTCGAGCCAGTATAGCTGGTTGGTTTCATGTTTGAAATCATGAAATCAGGAACAGCTTCCCAATCTCGGTCAACACTAGCCCGAGCGGCGCCGGTGCGGGGAAGCTATAGGTAATCAGAGCTCGGCGCCCAGCTATTATTGCCCAGCAACCAGGGACGACAAAGGTTAGCGAAGAAGGTGTGTGCCCGATCCAAGAGGACGGATGCCCAAGGATGGATTCCAGTACTGTAGCATTTTCACCGATGGAACAGAGAGGGCCACCCGTGGTCGAGGTGAGTTGTTAGTGGTCGTTACAATGACCGATATAGTTCTCGTTATAGATGTTATAGAGGTTGCAGATAACCTCCCAAACGACTGGCCACGATGGTCCAGGAACTTCTTTTGGTTCCTGCCAGCCTGTCAGGGGCCGCCAGGGCCACCAGGGGCACACGTAACGGCACCCGACGTTTGGTACGGTATATAGGACCTACATGAGGACATGAGTGATGAGGTAAGCAAGGCTGGGCTGGGGTCATGGTTTGGGCTCTCTGGGCCAGGAGAGACTGTCAGTCATGTTGATGACATTGTCTCTGCTGGATGAAACTGACGTTGATGCTATGTGTACCTGACGGCGGTGGAGCATCTTTCCGGTCTCTACCCTTTTGTGCCTTTGTCCCTGACTCGGGAGTAATCCCCTTGGCCGCGAGATGCTGGACAAGAGAGAAACGCAGACCAAAGAATTGAAAGATATAACGTCAACTTGACCTAAGCTCCAACCAAGATGGTGGAGTGGAGAAAGGGAATTGGAAACCAGAGCCCAGGAGTTACAGGACCACCCCAAGAAGGCTTACACCGGCGATGCTAGATGGCCAAGTTGAGTTCTCACATGTGCCTGGTGTTATGCCACCTACAATGGATTGGCAATGTGATTGTTTCCTGGGCCTGGCGTGCCTGTGCCTGACAGAGAGAAATTGTGGCGACGTGCTACGAGTCTGGCAGGTTTATGTAAGGTACTCCAAGATGCTAGTTGCAGGAGATTATTTTGAAAGGAGGAGGCTTTCCGAAGCCGAGCCACGGCGACATCTGCAAGAGAGGGTTGAATATGTAGGTACGTTCTGGTCATGATTCCTATTATGCATTGTTGTCCCTGGCAGGTGCAGTAGGGGGTAATCGTCAGCATTCTTTTGTCTTTATCTGTACTGCTGTTCGGCTTCTAGGCTTGCCATGTTAGAAAATGAGAAAATAATATCTGAATGGTGACAGTGAAAGCAATCAAGTGGACATGGGACGGCCAGCTGAGGTTGAGAATGATAAGCTCAACAACTCTGCCACGTCGTAGATTCGAATTCCATTTGGACGTGTGACCACCATGGATGAGGTTATTTCGACGACGGATAACGAGGCTTTTTCCTCGTTCTCTGCACTTTCGAATCCTGGTTAGTCTAAACGCATGCACTTACAACTAGCGCAAAGTGTAGGCGCCGGCGATGCTGATGATGTGCCTCACTTATGCAGAGTGGTCTGAGTGGATCTGATACGGTGGCATTGAAAACCAATTCGGTCCCAGGCGATAGGTCAGAGAGGCATATTGGCGTTATATCCTCTTGTTTCACCGGATTCCGTTCAAGGCCGACCGCATGCGGCGGCAGTCGAAGGAATTCCATTTGGTCATGACGTTGAAGTTTCAGGCACGAGAGAATGGAATTCTGTTCCTAGCCGCTGCCGGCATCAGGCATCATTCATCAGCAGATGGATGCATCACTAGCCAGCAGCTAGGGAAGGCGCTAGCAACCCCCTGTCTTCTTTCCACCTTCAGTGGAGATCTGTTGAAAAAGAGTACCTCACCCGAGTAGCCCCACTGCAGTGCTCGCTCCTGCATGATCCCAAACCAAATGACGCCATGACCAAGCAATTTCTCAGGCTAACAGCTCTTATCCCCCTCCATGCCCCGCGATAAGGTACCTGAAGCGGTTGACGAGCGTTGAGCCGCGCAGATCAATGCTTTGCTGAGCCTGCCCAATCGGCAAATCAGTTACCAAATGTTAGCGTGTTAGTGAACATCACTGCATCCGACCTTTTTCAACTTTCCACCGAAAAACGAAATCGATTTTCAACGTTCCTTCTCGAACATGCCTCCATTTAACAAACCGGTCAACACCCTTGATGGCCACGGAAAAAATCCTCCATCCGATAACGACGACCACGACAACAACAACGACAACGGCGACAACCTTCAACGTACCTGGGACCGAAGAGCGGTGTCGTCCTGGTAACACATACCCGTGTCACCGATGGACAAAAGGCATGCGATAACGCGGACAGCGGCATCCTGACACTGGTTGACATTGGGTTTATCACTTCAAGGCCTGGACCTGGAATCTGGGTACCTACTTTGCCCATCGGTGTGCTGCTCATGCAGTATCACGTCAACAAACTGCAGAAGTGGGCGATCAAGAAACTTGTTCCTCGCTATTCTACAGACAGTAGAAGCAAGCAAGCCGTCGAATATGCTCTGCGAACATTTCCAGAGGCACGCTTGACCTCTATCATGGGAAAAGTTGCATTTGGACACCAAACAAAATGACACTCCTTGTCTGGGGCTGAAGCAACGCTGTGCCGTAGCACATGCATGCCTCAACAAGCTTCAAGTGTCTTAGGAGGGATGGAGGGATGGAGAGAGGCACCCAAGGCAACGAGGGAGGGTAACACGAACTCGGAGAGAAACCGGCGAGATGGAACGGGCGGAATCCGATCGTACCCTCTTCACGCTAAAAGGTCTCCAGCCTTTCCGTCTCGTTGTTCTCGAACAACCTCTCGCGCGCCGGCCCTGTCATGGCCCCTCCCTTCCCTTCCAGACTCCCAGTCCCAGTCATTCCCCATTTGAATCCTGCATCTCATTGGACCCAGAAGAGTGTGTGACGCTCAGGAACCATTGGAATCAAGCAACGAGCAGGACCAGGCACAAGCAGCATTCAGGTACGCCGCTCCTCTGTCCTTGCATCACACACCCATTCCGCCATTAGTTGCTTGGTAGGTACATCCACACGGGAGGGGTGGATAAGCCGTGGATGCAATGTTGCCCAGACTGGTCGGTCAGGCACCCGAACTCCGAATAGGGAACCTGGACACAGGCACACAAGGCACACAAAGGCACGACAAGGAGTTGGAGTTACAGAGACACCGGGCAAGGCGAAGGAGGGACACTCACATAAAGGTTTGGTCATAACAGTGGGACAGGCACCGCACTTGCCACACGGGGATTCACCGCCAACTCTCCTCCCCCGGCGCGCGCCCATTACATTGCTTGGTAGGTATACGGTTCCTGACGGGACCTTGCTGGATGCTGCTGCCGGTGGTCCTGACTCAGAGCAAGCTCTGGATTTGTGCAATGGTGATACAGTGATACTCTCGCGAGTAACAGGTCAGTTTATTGTTCCCATGACCTGGACTGCAATATCATTAGTGAGATGGACATATAGGGTGGTATCATTCATCTGATATTCCAGCCCGTTTGACACCGAGGTACCGAGATATCCGGATGTCGATGGACATCGATGGGCCGCGCCCAGGATCCTCGCATCGTACCTGGAATAAGGCAACTTGCCACTGGCAGAGCCTCATGATGAACCCACATCATTTGCCATCCCTTGTGAGAGAAAAATACGAAAACCGGGGAAAGGTTGGAGAGGACTAACGGGAACCCCCTGGTCCAAATAAACACATGCGCTGGTCGTCAAAACAGGCTGTCTGCCCCTGGGGCCTGGATGTTGAAAGACGCGGCTGTAAGTGCCCCTGTAAACCTGCCACTAACACATGTGCATGAACTAGAGGTAGGAACGAAGGTCTTTTGACCCTGACTTGTGCCTGAGGGATGCGCCTGTACCTTTTTTCTGCTGCGGGACGCCCCCGCTGCGCGGCTTGAGCTTAAGCTAACAATGATATCTCCACCCCGTCATCACGCGGGTGCCGGGCAGGGCAATGTCAGGACAACATGTCAGGACTTGGAAGATTGGGCAGAAAACGCGCATTGCCTTATCTACGGGCATTACGGGCATTGAGTTGCGTGCCTGCGCCAGTGGCCCTGTCTGGAGTTGGAAAGTTGTGCACGACTCTGCTGGACAGCTCTCAGGTCTCTCGGGTGTCACTGTCGCCGCAAACGGCTTTGTCGTTCGGATCCAGTGGATGTCTCGGGTGCCGTTGACTGTTAGCGGGACATACGGTTCCTACCGTCCGCAGATTCCGCACTAACAAGCTTCATCATTCCACTATGGTGCTGGGAATGGGACTTTTCACCGATTCGTTGTCGATCAACGAGTCCCGACATCATCTACATCGTATTCTTCTTCATTTTCCATTGTCCATGTGTAGAAGATGATGCGGAACTACGGGCTCGATACCTTGAAGTGCTGTGGACCTTACAAAAATGAGGAGCAGGCACAACCCAAAGCAGCTATTATTTTGTACAGCTTCTCTCCACGCTAACAATTACACCCGCACCCGAGAGGTCATGCTGCTAGGGGAATACCACAAAAACTCTCGGTTTGTTCAACACTAAGAGCAAAAACTCTCATCGAATCCGTATCGCCGACAACTTTCAGGTTATCATGAACACAGCCCGCTGAGCCCCCCGCTGGTGGATCGCATCCTTTTTTATGAAACACTCTAAGCATTCCAACCCCTCCCTCAACCCTCKTTTTCTTTGACAGCTGAGAAGTCTAAAAGAGAAGATCCCCCGCTCCCGGCTTCACATTGCCGCCCTTGTGTCTTGGCCAATCCCTCTAGGTACCCAATACTACTTGTCCATCCAGTGTCCCTTTTTTTACGATTTTCTCCGGATGGGGCCGCCCGAACCGGCCATCTTGAACCCCGGTTTCTTTGTTGTTGAGGAAAAAGAGGTTTGAGTTTCCAGTGGTGCCTGTGCCTGTGCCTGTGCCTGTGCACTTTGACACTAAGACATCTGCTGCAAGCACTCATACGCTGTTCCCGGACTCCCGTTCTCGGGATATCATGGAACAGAAAAAAAAAAAAACTATCCCAGCCAGAAAAGGAAGAAAGCTGTGWAACGTTGACAGGTTCAGCAATAAAGCACAAAACGAGAGCAAAAACGTGCCTCAGAGGTACACGGACTGAACCTTGAGCAACGGCACCCAAGCTGCAACGCCGTGGCTACGTAGGATCAAGAATAGGTATACTTTGCTGCTGTTGCGTAAACATCTCGTTCCGTCTCATGTCATAGTCACCATTGGCCGCTATCATACTTCTCCACAATCTGAGCCCAAGCAAGGTACCCGTAAGCCTGGTCATCTCTTCCGGGCCACTGCACCTGCACCTTTCTCTTGGACAACAACACCAGGCAAGAGAATTTCAGTCTTCAATAAGCAGTCGCTACAGAGTCAGGTACCACGGTCCCGGGCTATTTACTTTGTTGGGGTCACCTGTCCTGCCACCCGAATAACCTCAACTTGGCGGCATATCCCAATCCACAGCATACGGGCGCTGACAGGCCAGCAAGCTTCAGGCAAGGGAGGGTCCCGGTCCTGTCTCTCGGTACTCTTTCGGTACACACTTCTTTGCCACGCTAACAGGACAGCCTGATCCCATCCCATCGATTCCGAGATCCCATCGACAGACACCACATTTGTCCGATAGGGAACCCATTGCATTGGTGGCATCCAGCCCGACCGGCGTGCATAGCTGTTGTTCTGTTTGGTTGGCCCCATCGAGTAGCATCATCCCCCCCTTGATCGAGCAGTTCGCCAGCAAGGGCGGCGTGCGGCGGCCACCAGCCATTACAGCTCAAACAGATCCAACCAAAGAGCTGGCCAGCAGCAGCCAGCAGAGCAAGCATATCTCACCATTCACCACCAAGAAAGAGGCGACTGGGAGGCTCACAATCACGGCACCAAGCAATCATCTGGCATCCCCTACGCAGTAACCCGGTGAGTGTGAGCATCCATCCAGCCATCCAGCCATTCCAGTCCGGGAGTCTGAGGTGGTAAGAGAGGTATGTATCAGGGTCAACATATCCACTCGGGCGACTGGACCTGACCACTGACCAGACAGACGTACATCACCCCAGGAACCAACTGGACGACACGACCAGGACCACATAGGCGCAGGACAGGAACGGAAAAAGTTAGGCCAGGACATACATTGCCACTCCCCCTGTCTCTGCACCATTCAAGGAACCCGCTTCGTCACAGGGCTTTTTTTTTTTTTTTTTTTTTTTTTTTTTTTTTTTTTTTTTTTTTTTCAGCCATTGTATTAGTTTGGCCTGCGCCCACTCTTGAGGTTGGAAGGGACAGTCACTCTCGCTGCCCTGTGTCAGAAGACTTGAGAAGAGAAACCAAAAAAAGATCCCCACTTGGGCCCCGGACGACATACGACATATCGACGACTCGATTCTCAGGCCCATATCCACACTTTTTCCCGCCCCGCCCTTCGATAAACACACAATCCCGGCAAACCCATTCCATATCCACCGTGCCGCCCACCAACCAGTAGTCAAAGCCGGCCAGCAAGATCCTGTCACAGAGTCCCCAAAGATCCTGTCAGCAGCAAATCATTACCACCATCACCCATTCCATTCCATCCTCTTGAACGCAGGCACCACCACCACCACCACACCACCACCACCACCACCACTGCCACTTTGACACTAAGCGACGACGACAAGTCTGACTGCCCGCGCTTGACTTTTTCCAGTTTTTGAGATCATATCACGACCAGGACGACGACGACGACAACGACCACCACCACCATTACCACCACACCAACAACTGCGACATCGACAACAAACAAAAACACACAACGGCCCTTGCCCAGGGGAATTTGACCGCATACATACAGTCAACAGTGACCTGAGACGACCAAAGATCGGCATTGCGCCCCTTTCTGTTCCCGCTCTGCCTCCGACCTCTTCCATTTCCATCCTAGCCCCAGTCACTTCTCAAACAAACGCTTTTCCACCGAGTGCCCTCCCCGCACTTGACCCCTGCCGCGCGTGCCTACATAGCACTTTCCTCACCTCAGCCTCATCACTTCGGTTCTTGTGCTGTTGTTAGGCTTCGAGTCGCTTCCTGCTTCTGTCATCTCTTTGTTTTCAACAAAACTGTCTCGGGTCCCCCCTCCCTCCCCAATCGCCTCTCGTCCCGAGTGCGCTTTTTCTTCCATCCCGTCTCGTCTTCGGGCAATCAACACATAGCCGCCGCCGCCGCCGCCGCCATCCGTTATCATGGCTGGAACATTTCGTCCCGTCAACACGCCTCTGTCGCCCTCGGCCGACTCGCCAATGTTGGACTCGACAACAATAACGTCACCAACCACACCCAGACCCAGCACTGCCCCGAGTCAGTCGTCGTCATCCCAAGCCTTGGACGACAACATCAACAACAACAACCCCGCGACGACGACACCCACCCGCACACCCAACTTTGGTGCCGGCGCATTGGCCTCGCAACAGCCGCTTCCCACGTCGCCCTTTCCCGACTCCGTTCAGCTCCCCGAGATCACCGACCGCAGCAGCAGCATGCCCAGGCGAGAAAATTCGCAGCACTCACGCAAGTCCAAGGACTCGGACGAGATGGATATGGATGACTCGGATGGCGAAGGAGCGGGCGAAGACGGCCACGCATCGGACGATGAGGAGATCAATGCAGATGGCACAAAGTCGAAAAAGAAGAAGTCGCAGAGGTTTTATTGCACAGACTACCCGCCATGTAACCTTAGTTTCACGAGAAGCGAGCACCTGGCGCGACACATAAGGTATGCTACACGTCTTGACGGCACACAGTAACGTCGCTAACGCTGCTATCACTTGCAGGAAACACACTGGTGAAAGGCCGTTTCAGTGCCACTGCGGTCGCCGCTTCTCCCGTCTCGACAACCTCAGGCAGCATGCCCAAACCGTGCACGTCAACGAAGAGATTCCAGGGGACTCGCTCGCCGCGACCGGGACAAGATTTCAGAGGCAGATCAGGACAGACAGGGTGCGCCAAGCGGGTGGCAGGGCAAGGGCGGCTACCGCGGGTAGCGTTATGCCCGTCGTGCGTGGTCATTCCAAGTCCATGTCCACGTCAAGCATTCCCAACATCAGCCAGCTAGGTGCTCCCTATGGTGCCAGCGATGCCCGCCGCCGCCCGCCGCCATTGGTCATGGCCGACCCTCGCACGAGGGTGTCGATGGAATACCATGGGCCCGATGGTGCCTATCATCGGGGTGCTTCACCGAGCGACTTTGGCACTCCCACCTCTGCCACCTTCTCGACCGGACAGAACAGCCCCCGATGGGTGCCCGGTATGATATCGCCAAACTCCTCACACTCGCGCTCGCACAGTATGTATGTCGCCGGGGCTAGGACACCTGGTCGTCGTCTGAGCGTGCCTTCGGGCGGCAACCCGTTTCAGTCACCGCACGGCGCCAACGTTCGGGGTCCCCTCTTTGGTCCTCCCGGTATCAATACATCCAACAACGGTGCTTTCTCGCCAAGTCAGAGCACCCTGCTGGCATCACCCACAGTGTCGAACGCGAGTGGCTGGTCAAGGCGGGATTCTCTGTCGAGCGTTGCCGATGATGCTTGGCGTCGACGCACTTGGCATCCAGAGAGTCGTGAATTCAACAACGGCATCAGCCGGTTGCGCGAAGTCATCACGCCTTCGCAGTTCCCCCATGCTCCTCCCCCCATTGCTAACCCAGCCAACCAATCGCCACAGCCCTTCCGTCTGCCTGGTATCGAGTCCTTCGACGAGCCCCATCGGCCGCTGTCGCCTCCTCGACGTCTGCCGTCACCGATGATGGTCGATGCTCCCCGGCCTGCTCAGCACCAACCCCCTCACCCGAACGAGATGGGCTTCAACCGCCCCCGCGAACTATCGGCCCAATGGGATACGAACCTTCACCGCGGCCTGACGGGGCTTAATATTAACACGCAGACTCCGCCTCGCGATGGGGCATCAGCTTGGGCAAACGACGTCAACCACGCTGTCATGACACAGGCCGATCGGGTCCGGGCTCCCCAGGGCCAGCAAGGGCCGGTTCAGCAGACGGTGCGGTTCGATACCGAAGTGCAGACCGTTCCTGCCCTTCTGTCTCACCAGCACCAACATCAGCAGCCAAATGGACCACCACCACCACCGTACGGAAGGGGTCACCACCATACCATGTCCGCTCCATCGATTCCTTCGCAGAGAGATTCTAAGAGACACGGTTGGTATCACGGACCGAACGGGCCGGCCGGAGAGACGATCCACGAGGGACGGGCGCACGTGGACAGGATCATGCATCCAAATGTGGCGGCGTTTCAGGGGTTTCCTGCTAGGGAGCGGGAACAACCACCGCAGCAGCAGCAGCAAGGGCCGCCTCCACAGCATCATCACCAGGGGTATCAGCAGCAGCAGCAGCAGCAGCAACATCAAGGGCCACCGGTAGGATATCAGCAACAGCAAGGAGGAGTACCGCCGACGATGGAGAGGATTCTGGAGAAGCCGCACCCCCACGCGCACGGGCACCCTGCGCATGCTCATCCGCATCAACATCAGCACGGTCCTCCAGCTGGCGGGGATACGGCATCGCTTAGGAGGCTGGAGGCGTTGGTGGCTGTGGCTGTGGGTTCTAGTGAGGGGACTACGGCTGCTGCTTATTAGAGTGGGCAGAGGCAGTCACGGGCGCGTGATGATAGACTCGCATCCATGGGACTTCCAGGAAGTCATGCAAACTTAACCCAGGAACGAGAAGAAGAGGAAAATACTCAGCAAGGAAGTACGGAAGGAAGAAGAGAAGAAGAATCGGCTTTAGAGGCGTTGTCGCTGTCGCTTTTAGCCAGGTGTTCTTCTGCTGCTGAACAGGGGGGGGAGCAGAGTCAGCAGGGTGAGCAGGTAGAAGGAAACTGCAAGGAAGATAGAGAGTGACAAGGAGAGTTTTGCACAATATAAGGGCAGAGGAAGCAGTGGTGAGAACCTAGGTCGACGAGAGCGATGAGGACGAAGAAGGAAGGGGTTGATGAAAAACCTTGATGACTCTTTCTTTGGTATGACTTTGGATGGATCATGGACATGACGAAACTTCACATGGAGCGCGCACACGGAATATCTGCTCTTGTTTCCTTCTGTTTTTTCTTTCCTCTCATGTCATTTCCGGTTCGGCTTTTTGATTTTCGGCTTTGGTTTGGTTACATGGTGGCGTTTTAGGATGGTAGGGAGACAAGGGCAAGGCAAGGCAAGGGCAAGGACGGGTTAAGGGAGAGAGCATTTTCTGGGTATAAGTTCTTTTGTGTGTGTGGGAGGGCGGCATTTTGATGACTTTTTATGTTTTTACGTTTTCCTTTTGTTTTTTTGTCAAGGACTACTATGGAGCACTTGAGCATTCGTTTGTAATATGATACCAATTTCGAAAACTCTCGTTTTGACACAGTTACTTGCGGCTTGCTCGCGGTAGTGGGAGTGGAAATGTGTTTGGATACACGCATTTGGAGGGAGACAGAAACACGTTTGGGATGGATGCTCTCGGTCGTGCGTATGGGTGGGAAACCTTGTTGCTGTCATTGCTGTAGCTGTCATCAGCCTCGATGCCACCCTTGTGACCTTGGCTCGTTATCAGTTTTGCTCTTTTTCAATGTCAGCGAAATCATGCGAAGTGAGGACTCTTGCTTAACAGCTTAGATACCCCAAAAAACCAATGTTCATCAGTGGCTGTCTTGTTCCATACTGATCTTTAGGCGGAAATTCAGAAATGAGAAGCGGGAATTCTGCGTCAAGTAGTGCCTTTCATCTCTCTCTTTTATTTCCTTTATCTTCGATATCTAGTACTAGGGCTACGTGGAGTTTCGCAAGGCTAGAAATTTGGCAAGGCTAGACATTTGTTAAGGCTAGGAACTTGTAGGCCAACTAGCCGTCCCCAACAGCGCCTGAACACAAGTTAATCCACTATCCCTTTCGCAAAGTCAAGGCCACAAGCAGACATACAAGCACCATCTACACACTTTCAAAAAGACATCCACTGTATCTTCAAGGTTTCTATCAATGACCCTATTTGCATTACGACCATCGAATCCGTAAGCAATCAAGTGTGCTGGCAAAGTGTCTTGCGTTTATTGTTAGCGCATTACCTCACTCAAATGATGGACCACAGGCAAAGGGGCTCGGGTGTGGTTCCTACCAGGTACATTCGTACAGTGCGCCAGGAACCAGGCGACAGGTGATCACGGCAGACCGACAGAATGATGAAAAAGTCAATTACAAGTTCTCAGAGACGACGGAGGACACGTATCCTCGGCTTTTGCGTGGGGGTGGTTCCTCTTGAGGTCAATTGAAGCGAGCAGGGCATGCCAGGGCAGAGCAGCAGGTACATGTACCGGGCATGCGCGACGTGCAATGGCAACATAAAGTCATGTTGTCCCCCAGTGCCTGGCACGGAAGTCAGAACGTTTCTTGCCAATGTCACCTGTCTGTCACCTTCAGGAACCTATGTCAAGAGCCTGCGTATTCCTGGCTAAAGCTATAAGAGAGGTGTGACTTGATGCCATGCCTCCATGTTCACTGTTCCACTGTTCCAGGCTTGCAGGCTTCTAGGTAGATACAAGCTTCCGGCTTCCGGCTTCCAAGCTGAAGCGAGAGCGAGAGCGAGAAATGCACGACTGACTGACTGACTGACTGACAGAAGTAGGTACAGCGAGAATGATACACGATATCTGCTCGAAGTCATGCAGGATTTAGACTGACACTGCAGGTACCTGTACCTGAGCCTGAACCTGGACCTGAACCTGAACCCTGAACCTTAACCTCAATCTCTTTGTTTCCCCTTGCCGTGCGTTTTGAACATTTCCATGGAAGCGAGTGGCCTGGAGCCGAAACTTGTACCTACTATTGACATGCACTTGTCGTCTGTCGGATTGTCACTACTGAAGCGCAGGAAACTCGTAATGAAGACAGCCTGCGTTTTTCTTGCCATGCTTACCTACCTAGGTACCTCTAGGTATAAAGCTGGGTCTCGGCCGCCTCCCCGTGAAAAGAAGCACTCCTGGCGGCTGTGCTGCACCCCTCCTAGTGTAGCTCTCAGCATCCACGCCGACAGGGGGAGCAACCTACTCCTCGGGAGGTTGGTTGAGGCGGCAAAGGCGACAGGTACCTAGTAAGCAAGGAAGGAAGGAAGCAAGGAAGGAAGGAAGGAAGGAGGGAAGGAGGGAAGGAGAAGAACAGGGAATACCACCTAGGTGCAGAGGGCATATCCCGCGCAAAGCACATGGATGATGATGAGTACACCGGTGCAGCACAAGTAGACGGAGTTTCAAATACAAGAAAAAAAAACCCGAAAAAAACATTGGCCCAAGCTGGTCCGTCCCGAAGCGGAAGGAGGCCATGGAGCCCACGACGTACGTAGTACGCATTTTGACAACGACGGGTATTTAAGGGAACTAACTAACACACACACACCCACCGGACCGCTCTCACGTATTGATTGCCCTGCCCCCTTTCCCCCGGCTATCTCCCGTGTATAAATCCCCGTTGCATTCAATCATGATCCTAGAAAAACCGGCCTTTCATACATAGGTTCCTAGTCTATGATGTTAGGTAATCAATCTGTCACGGCACATCCGGCTCCAGACACAGAGCCTCAATCTGGGGGAGGGGGAGGGGGAGGGTTAGACTGGTGCTGAGTCGGGTTGGTGGAGGAGGTGGTTGTGAATTTGTAAAGTCCTTGTTCGGACTTTTTGCCGGTGGCTAACATGAACCCGGCCCGCCCACTTCCAATTACAGCATCCGCCTCGACAGCTTTGCCCACCTCTTCTCAACAGAACTGGCACAAAGGACAGACGGTTAGCAACCAAACAGCGTTTCTCTTTGTTGGGAGTCTCAAGAGCCTTTGCTGTCAGGGCTTTTCGGTCGCTCATGGTTCGTGGTGGTGGTGCTTATGGTGGCGGTGTTGTTGTTGGCGGCAAATCTGTTGTTGGGATGTTATCAACCTACCCACTCGAGCTTCACCCACGCCTCCCACCAAGCGGCGGTATTGAAGGTGCTCGGGCACCGGCACGGAGGCTAGGGCAGGCGGACAGCTGGTGGAGGGAGTTTGAGTCTCTAGGCCCTATTCCCAACAATAACGTTGGATCCGGATTTGGAGCCCCGTAGCTTCGAAGCTTATATCGGCGTGCCGCAGCCTCGGGATCACTTGCCCACGGGCAAGCAGAAGCCGTGTAGGCGACTACATGGCACCCCACCCATACTATCGGCCTTTTTTGGACTCGGCCACCAAACACCATTGTCTCACCGGCCATGGAAGACACAAGTACTAGAAGAGAAACGACGCGCAGCCAGAAACCGAACAGGTGACGAGCCTGACCCCGACCAGAGTATGTACGACAACGCTAGTCGCCCCCTTGTGGCTGGCCGCAAGCTACGGGAACAACTACACGACAGTCATCACAAACTTCCTCGGTGAACCGGATGGACGCCCTAGCCAGCATATCGCGATATGCCGTCATGACTGGGTAGGTGGGCGAGGGAGAACCTCGTACCGAGGAGGTTTGTGATCCCCTTGAAGGGCATTCTCACGCCGCCTTGGTAGAGAGAATGGTTCCAGAGAGGAACGGGTTGCCCAAGGTTTGTGCCGCGCTTTTGTTATGGCACTCGAGGCTACAATGACTTTGCCTTTTCCGGTCCATGATCAGCGAAAAAAAACTCGGATTGGGGGTTTAAAGACACCTGCGTGTACATGGCGGGGAGCTTTGTCCTTGGCCTAAAGGCCAATTCGACTTCACTGGGCTGGGCTTAACCGTCAAAACCCACTGCACCAACAGATTCCGGGGGACTTATTGAAGAACCGGTCACCAGAAGAGCTCGAACAAGCCGAGGAAGAGATAAGAGGCAGAGGGTGGCGTACCAGAGGTTTGTCAAGACAAAAACACGTGCCAATGCTCTTTGAGAGGTCCGGAACAGCTGAAAATCAACTCCAGCGAGGATCCGCTGGATGAGCCTATTCTATCCTTTACAACTGCCGCAAACGCACATAAACAGTGGTGCCATATTGTTTCTGACTATACTGCCCGGAAAGCTTACTGATCCGCCTCTGCCGCTACTGAGGGGTTCCTATCTCGAAATTACCGGGAAACAAATACCTGGTACAAGGAGCCCTATCACGAAGGCATGGGTCAATCACGAAGTATGCTCAACCATTTTAGGTGCTCAATTGGCAAAAGCCACAGGCAGCTGCAATGACCGGGATTCTGGACTGACTCCTATACTACCCCGGAAACTTCGCGGTTGGACAATGCAGGAACAGTTACTCTCGACAAGACTACTCAAATATCACGCTTACGAGCTCCGTCGCGCTGGGGGCAAGGCATACTACGCCAGCGACAAGTTCAAGATGGTAAAAACAATTGTCACTAGAGCATAAGAAGATGGCAACCCGGTTTCACCCACACCCACACTGGACTGGACTCGGGATCTCGGCGCCATCATGGACAAGGTTGTCCAATTCGCGAGGTTGCTCATCTCCTGGACGGGAACAACTCCGGGAAAGTCCTGGCCGCCAAATTCCATCTCGGCCATATCACCAGTGCCCAGGGCGTCTGGGCGGTGTACAAAGCTAGGTATGTTCAAGTTCGATATGAACTGCAATGCGTGGAAGTCTAAGATCATCAAGAACTTCAAGGTTGGTTCCCGTTGAATTGTTGTCGCGGGTAGCTTCATCTCTCTAATATGGCCATGGCGTACATGTTGGAAATGGAGGCCGATCTCCCAGCAATATCGCGGGGGGATGAGAATCTTGTCGGACTGTGAGCCAGTCTTGACAGTCTGGTCCTACGGAAGGCACAACGCCCCAGGCCCAGCTCGTGAGACACCCATTCGACCTGCTGACCGAAACACCAGTCATCAAGAGTTGACCGCTGGCCCGAGACGGGAGAAGAGGAAGGCGGTGGAGGACGGGAGTAATAATGCGGTTGTGGAAGGGAGTACACCGCCGAAACGCATCCGAACTCGACGTAGCCACAGCTCGTTGTAGGGAAATACGGGCCAAGGACGGGGCAGAACATGTTGACCCACCTGGTAAGCAGAACTCGATGTAAACACTCGTCAACATGGCGCTGGCGTAATCGTTTTACGACAGAATTTATGGCACAGACCAAGTATGATGCAAGAGGTTCTAGAGGCGGAAGGTTGAAGATATTGAAGGTACGTCTGGTTGAGCAATCTGCGAGTGTCTTGAAGCATGTTGGGACCACAATATCCCATTTCCTGAGCAATGACCTCTCATGGTCCATTCGAGGTCTTCGATGTTCCAGTTCAGCCGCCGTGACAAATTCCGAACGAATCTCATCTCCTTCAACCTCTCTTGTTCTTTACCCCTTCCTAATTCCCGAGTTTCCCTCGACTAAATACTAAAACTCTTCCAACCACCCCAGACCCCATGACCCCCATCCATCAACACCCCTTCCCCCTCACCGCCTATAATGCCTCGTAAAATCATACCTAACCCCCATCATCCCCAACAACACCTGCCTCACCCCCTCCTCGTCTCCCTTAACCTTCCTCAAAACCCCCAAAAACTCATCCCCCTCCAACTCAATCTGCCCACTCACCCTCCTAAAGTTCTCCTGACTCAACGGGTTGATAATCGTCTTCCACTTCTCCATCCTCTTCTTACTATACAGTTCCAGAATCTCCTCCTCATCCGCCTTCCCATCCCAAATCCCCGCCAGACAATCGTAAAGTCCACCAACATCGACGAACCCGCCTGTGATGCCCAGCCCCCCCCAGGGGTTGCAGAGGTGCGCGGCGTCTGCTACCAGCAGCACACGGCCGACGCGGAATGAGGGGGMGCAGCGCTGGTGCATGCGGTAGGGGGAGAGGGTGACGAGTTGGTATTGGTCTGGGGTGGGGGAGCCGGGGAGTATGGATTGGAATTTGAAGGGTTGGCGGGAGAGGTATTGGGCGCGGGTGAGGTTGGGGACTTCGGCGTAGGTGACGCGGTAGAGGGCGGGGTGGGAGGGAGTGGAGGGGGCTATGCGGGCTGCCATCTATGGTTTGAGGGGGTGGTGGTTAGTGATGAGAGGGAGGGAGTAATGGGATGAGGTATGGAGGGAGGAAGACGTACGAAAAAGTTCTCGGGGTCGATGATGAAGTTGGCGTCGGACCAGCCGAATTTGTCGAAGTCGTAGTAGGTCTGTTCAGTTAGTCATCATTCGCTTCTTCGTCGCTTGCATCCCTTCATACCCTCCATCCTCTCGCAATCCAAGGAATTCGCCCGGACACCAGGTGAAAAACTCACATTGGTAGCAATAATCGTCCTATCCCACGTAAACCCCGGGAACTCATCCCCAAACAACCCCTTTCTAACCGCACTATTCGCTCCATCCGCTCCCACCACAATACATCCCTCCCCACCGACCTTCTTCCGTTCTTTCACTTCTCCATCCTCACCCGTAACCTCAGCCTCAACCCAAGCCCCCTTTTCCTTCCCCTTCCCATCCTTCCCATCCCCCTCCTCCTTACCTCCCAGTCCCGTATGCCCAACCCCCACAACCTTATGCCTCCACTTCACCTCCACCCCCCGTTCCAAACACTCCTCAAGCATCAACTTCAATAAATCCTGCAGCACAAGACAATGCGTCCTCAAATCCTCCTTCTTCTTCTTCTTTCCCCCCTCCCCCTCCTCTCCCTCAGTCCCCAACCCCCAAGCCCCCACCGGAACCCCCTCCAGCCCTTCTAGGGATACATCCCTCAACCCCCCCGCATCAAACCCCCCCAACTCTTCAAAAGTCCCCGGCTTCCTCCACGTCATCGTCGACAAAACTAGTCCACAGGACCGGATCTTGTCGACGATACCCGCGCGGATGAATTCGGGGATGCAAACGGTGCCATAGTGCGCGGCGCGCGGTTGGGAGTCGAGTTCATGGGAAGCTTCGAGGATGGTTACTGGGATTGGGTCGGGACGGTGTTTGGAGAGGAGGAGGGCGAGGAGGAGGCCGGAGGGGCCGGCGCCTGTTATTAGGACCTGCGATGGTGTTCGGTTAGTTACTAAGGTATTAAGGTATTAAGGGGGGGGGGAGGAAGGGGTTGGGGTGGTTGACTTACCCTCTTGAAGGGACGGTGTTGTTGTTGTTGGTCAGTCATGATGTTTCGGTCTTTGCTGACTTGGAGAAAGACAGTGGATTTGTCCGAGGCAATTCTCAAGAGACAAGAAGTTCAAGGTACCCGTCTTGTTGGATTTGGGAATGCGTCGTGGTTATATCATCCTCCTCCGATATTCCCAAGCGAGTACCTTCCCCGCACCGGCTTCCGGAAACCACGAGGTCGGAGGGTAGCATTACATCTCCGACCACTTGCAGCGCTTAGTGTACTATTTTGCCTATGCGGGGAAGTCTTGTCTGCTCAAGTCTACGACTATAGGTCAACGGTCCTTGGTAGCTTCGGTAGCTTCGGTAGCTTCTTCTGTGTACCGTGTTTTTCTGAGATACATAAGTCTTGGGTCGCATGGTGAACATGAATGGTTGCAGTAGCTTGGCGTGTCGAAGCTTGGGGTTCGGGTTCCGGTGCGGGGAGAGGGGCCGGCAATGGTTGTTGGGACTTGGGAGAGGAGCGCAAGATCTGGCAATGGGAACTCTTCAGTTCTTAAAAACATCGAATGGGGAATTTTGGGGGAGATGGACTGAAGTCTGTCCTGAGGTGTCGCGTAGGCTGCATTGACAAGCAAGCCTCTCATGATTAGAGGTATCCTGCATCAAGTGTTCACGCACGTCTTGATTGAGCCTTGGAGTTTAGGCCAAGCATGCCGCCAGCGAGAGTGAATGTTGGCAAGTGGAAGGTATCGATTCTCGCGAAAGATGGAAGGAGAACTGAGGCTCGATCTTTGGACAATTAGGTTGTCACTCTTGAAGTGCAGGCACGAGATCAAGCAAAAATTTGCAATCGAAGAAAACAAAACGTGCGTGCGAATAATAACGAAAGAGCAGGTAGCGGAGGGCGAGGGAGGGAGGGAAAATGCAGAATACATAATGTACCGCTCTCGTCCGGCTTGGCGTCCGGCTTCCGGATCCCGCGTCCGATCCACTTTGCACCGGACTTCGGGCAGAGGCCGATGAGCTCGGGCCATTCCGTGACACGGTGACAGGTCTGGTGACTGGTCCGGCTACTTCGTTCGGCACGCGCCAGTTGCCGAGTCAAATTATCAATCCAGTCGAGCAGGCAGGCGCTTAGTTTTTGACTGGGAAAAGAGGGGGGATTCATCCCTGACTGTCTCTGTCCTCACTGGAGGTCGGGAAGGAGTCAAGGAGGCACTTATCTTACCACTTGAAGCCTTGATCTTGGTTCTTGGACCGGAGGGAGGCATCGCTCCTTCCTTGCGGATTCTCCATACTTACCTGGTACTCCAACGCAAGCAAATCCAGTGTCCCTTAGTTGGACTTGGACTTGCACTCACTTCGTTCCACATGCAAAGGATCTCTGTCCTCAGCCCCCACCCAATCCCTGATTTGAACCTTCGAAATGAATCTCACAGGCATGGCACGAACAGGATCGAACCGGAACACTGAACGTTTCCGGTGAGTGGCTTTCATAGTCCTGTCCTCCGCCTTCTGCTTGCAGTGGCTGGCTTGAGGTTAATACCTACTAGAGATCAAATAGGAAGTCTATTCTAGCTGCAACTTCGACAAGTCTTGACATGTGCTGGCGCAGAGTTTAGCTCCGAGTTGGTTGTGTATCCCGGTATTAACCAAAAAGATTAGTGTGTGTCTTCTGATACTAATTACTAGAGGTACCTTGAGGCCTATTCGGTATCCGCGTTAGGGGTTTGGGCTTAACCACCCTCTTACCGTGCAAGGCCCGCAGCTACACTCTACAATATTAAAGCAGCGTTAAGGCATGCCAAGACCCTCACAACAGCCGTCTTACTGCGTTGTATTCAGTATATATAAATAGCCAATATGTCACAGGGTTAGACCTCTGTGACTGTCGTACGTGATTGTCATCATAGCTCACCACTATGTGACATTCACATGCTTCTGCAGGCTGCAGCTGCTTCTGAGACTGCTGCAGCCTGATTGGCCAAGTCCTCCCAGCTCTACATAGCTGGGACCCTACTTAAGGCCAGTCCTCTGTGCACAGCTTACGACTGTTCCCTTTCTCCTTCGTGCAATTACACATAATCACATCTACACCCATCCTTTGCCCGTGATACAATACCCTTCGCACTCATCTTTAAATTCTTCCCTTCTACCTATCTTTTTCTAATATAATATATATAACTTTATATACTATATATCGTCCTATAGAGTTTAGATAAGACATTTTAATTAGAAATAGCCTCATCCATTATCTTCTTTTTTTTTTTTTTGCGACGGCGATTACCTATATTTATAAGGGGTAAAGCACTGTATTAGTATTTCTTACTACGTTAACTCAGGGTTCTCAAGGAATACAGCAATAAGGAATCGTAATAAGGATTCCAAAGATTCTGGCCCTCTAATTAGTCAAATACATATCCTTGGGGTAGTTTGGGGGAGGTTAGAAGAAGTGCAATTCAATACAGCGATTTGCATAAAAATAATGTTTTTAAGCCGAACGCTACGCGAGCGCAGTATAGCAATATGCTTACTACGACCCAAATACTACAAATCTCGAAATCCCCTAACTTTATAACGTGATACCGAACAGGCCTTTAGTCAAGCTCCTCGGCATGCCGCTGATCTCTGTTTACATTATGGGGAAGTGGAATTGCGGGGAAAGTGGAACAAACGGTCGGCGAAGTCGGGGAACATCTGTAGAAAGTGTCCGATGAGCTGAGGTGAGGTTGTGTCTCGGCATGGAATACATCGATATGATGGTTCTAGATCTCGAGTCACCTAGCGAAAACACGAATACGGTACGCGATGCCCTGGGAAAGTGCCAAGTTTCTTGCTTGTGAAAGTGGAAAATTTGCCACTACTATATGCAGGGCAGACTTCGATCCTCCAGCTGAAATGAAGCGGGACAGACATGTGAAACTTCCAGTGTTAATCTTCAATTGTAGAGACAGTGAGTCTAGTTAGTTGCCCCGTCCGTATACTCTATCATTTTGATCTGTGATCTGACGGTAGTCGTCAGTTCAAGTAACGTATGTGTTATGTGTGCTGTCCACCTGAACCTCCTAGCGGGTATCCATGCATGTATCTCCCTCCCATCCTCCCATCCTCCATCTCCCATCCCAAAAATCCATCCCATCGCTCAAATCCCTTCCTTCGTTCGGTCCCTTGGTATCCCTCCAAATCCATCCATAATACCCATCCATAATACCCATCCATCAACCCATATAAACGTACACGGAAATTAAATCATTAAGGGTGTGTTGGCTCCCCAGCTTTTTTGGTTTTCCATAACGAGCGACGCGAAGAAGTGTTGTGTGTGGCTGTGTGACCATGTCTGCTGTTCAGGTTCAGGTATTATTGTATCCAAGACTCCAAGAAAAAAGAAGAAAAAAAGAAACTCCAAGCAAACCCCGCTTAAAACACACTATCATTCGTAGATAATTTCATACTTTGGACCCCATCTTCTTGAAATCCTCATCCGAGTCAGTAACCAACTCGGTAGTGCTCTCGCAGCTCGCACCGTGCCGCGGCGAGTGATCATCATCATGCGTAAACTTGGTCCCTATCGACGACCCGTCGTGGCCTTCTGTGTGGAGGCCGTGGTCCGTCGTGGTGGGCTCGTTGAACATGGGCTTGCTCTTGCGGGCAAGACTCCTGTTGATGGCGGTGCCGGCGCTGGCCGACACGGGCTCGAGCTCGTACTTGTTTGTTGTCCCGAGGATGCTGGGGAGCAGCTTGCGGAACAGCAGTCGCATGCTGGGAAGACAGGGGCAGATGACGCCGACGTCGATTTCGACGCCAGACCAGATGCAAAGATCGGCAATGTCCTCTGTTATTATATGTGTTAGTGGTTCATCCGTAGCTTAATCTGGGTGTAGTTGTGCAAACGTACTGGTTGGGTTCTCGGCCCTCGCGAATGTGGGAATGGTCTTGAGTCTGATCAAGCTGATGATCATGACACTACCACAAAGTTAGTAACCTGCAAAAAAAAAAAAAAGGAAAAAAAAACATAACAGACGGTTCTGTACTTACGAAGCACCAACACTGAACATCACACAGCCCATGATCTTCTTCTTCCAGTGGAGGTTGAGAGCAAAGAGCTGAGGGAACGGCAAGACAAGCAACCAAACGTCAAAGGTGATGCCAGTAGCGGCAGCGGACCAGACAAGTGCCTGGACGTTTCCACATTGACCTTTAGTCTCTCCCGACCATTGCAACCAAAACTCCTTGATGGGGTGGCATTGAAAGATGACGGCGCACAAGAAGCTGAAGTTGTAGACGACGTTGAAGGCCATGGTCCAGGTAAGAAGGCGGCTGACCTTGTTGTCCTTGGGGAATACGCGGAGGTAGAAGAGAATAATGGACGCCCGGACAAAGAAGCGGGAGACGGTGTACAGCAACATGTTGGCGTAGAATAACTGTGACCCCTGTTAGTGGTCCGAAGCAGTACAAAGAGCCAAGCTTAGACCTACCCTCAGAATCGTGGTGATATCGTCAAACTTGACAAACCAGATATCAATACCGTAGCCATGGTCGATCGATTTGAAGTTGAGAGTGCTGAAACAAATGCAACCGACGAAGGCGAACAGGTTGCACAAATCATCCCACCAAAAATAAGCCCTGGTCAACAAACGGGCCAGCACGCGCAGAACGACTGCGAACAGGGCAAGGCCGAGGAACACAGCAAGGACGGGAATGATGGTGTTGTTCTTCCTGATGGGCTCGTGGCAGAGGTGTGAGGTGATGTTCTTGGCGGCTTCGGGGAGGGTTAGCTTCACTTCCTTGGCCTGAGCAGTTGGTTCATGGGGAGGTGCTCACTAAGAGATTCCTTCACAGTGCAAGCCCCATGGATACAGGCAGTCGAAACGTCGCTGATTTGCTGGCTGTGGCACACACAGTCGCCCAGGTTGGGAACGGGGTGAGTAAGAGTGCCGCATGTTCCCACGGAGTTGACGGCGTCGACGAGGCATGTGAGCTATATGGAAAAGACACTGTTCAGCTTGTGATTCTCGGCATGCATGTCGACGTAGACTCGGTGAATTTTGGTTTCGACAGTGGATGACAAGTATGTAGAGTCGCAGTCGGTGACTAGGTATGCTGCGTTGGCGTCGGTGTTCTTACAGCGCATTCTGGCAAGCCCTCCAAGGCCTCCATGATACTGATTGGTGGCGTCTCGATGATTTTTTCGGCAGTGGCGACATTGGTGAAGAACAAGAATAGGCACAGGCCAAGAATGGCAACTGTGGTTCGGAGGGATGCCATGGTTAGGATGGCCTTCTACTGAGGCATGCTCTAACCCTTTGGTGTTTTGGTGTTTCGGTCACACAGTTTTCGTCGACGTCGTCGGGGTGAGGATATTCGGAAACCCGGACACGGGCCGGATTCTTGATGTTCGAGCGGAGTATATGGACGGCGTTTGGCGTATGGATCAGATAACGAATGACAGAGTTGAAGACACACACAACACCAAAGCGTGGAAAAAAGAGAGAGAGGAGCAAGAAAGAGAGACTGTGGAACCTCGAAGGGACAGCGGAACCACAGGATTAAAGATGCTGTCGACCCTGCCCCCCAAGAGCAACCTTTCAAGGACGGACGGAGTCGTCCCCAGAGAGGGGAGTTTACCGATTCGAGCCCCAGTGTCCCAGGGGTGTGGTTTGAAGGCCTTGTCTTTGACCTTGTCCAGAAGGGCATCGCGAGTGTATGGGGAGCCATGTCTGCGGTATCATGGACATGGGCCATGGTGGTGTTGAATGTGGGACATGGGTGGAGTCCGCTTTCTTCAAGTGTTATGCGGATCAGCGTAGGCCCATTGTGGCCCTCTTTTTCAGTGACTAGAACCCTTTTGGCCACCGTGCCGTTACGGCCTTTTGAATCAGAAACCGTCCCCCCCTGAGGCTCATTGCAGGACCTGGCGGATAGGGCCGGACTCACTCAAAAAAAGGCTGGCATCCCGAAAGAAGAAAGGGGTCGGCCACATTCTGTTGCTCTCGGACCTCTCTTGCTCGGTTACCGGGAGTCAAAGCGCTTGACTGTTGACAAGAAAACAGTTCATCTCGAGTTTCGATATCGCCAGGGGGATCATCCGCTTAACTTGATCCACCACAAAAAGGGCGACCAAACATTTTTGTCCGAGAGAAGGAAAATGGCAGATGCTGACTCGCATCGTGACCCGCATGGTTGTGGATGCGTTAACAAGGTGGACTTTGATCGATGTGGGATGAGACAGAAATTCAGCATCTTTTTTCCCATCAGGGCAGCTGTGAAGCGATCCAAAGAGACAACTAGTTGACTGACCGATTAGGACTGCCAAGGACCGACAGGGGCTGCCAGATTGGTCAGCGGTCTTTGATGGCGTCCACCTTGCCCCACATAACACTAGTTGAACCCCTCAAACGATTGGCGAACTGAGATTGACGACAGTTCTGCGGTCCGTGACCCCTCTTCATCGGTACGTACCTTTTTTTTAACTGAGAGGAGATCAATTTCTTGCATTGGATGCAGTGTCCGTCTGCGCCTTCCACATTCTAGCATACAATTTTTTTTATTTTTTTTTTTGGAAGGTGATGATCAGATGTCATCGAACTTCGGGACCAGCCTCGGTGGAGATTGTTTGCTTTAAGGTACAATTGAGAAATGATTGGTGTGCCTGAACAACCATCCCGTCTGTTATCTGCCGTGTATGYGCCGAAGTGTGTGCACAGATAGGGCAACACAGGCGAACGGCAAGTCCATGGTTTCAACCACAGCGTCGGATGCAACAGAACACTTTGAGGTCTCAGAAGAGGTCTCAGACTCCTTTTTCTTTGGAGTCTTGGTGTTCGTACCAGCAGTTTGGTTTCTCGGTCATTTTCCATTCAACTGGAGTCGTCCATCAATTCCCGTCTTGGTCTGTGCCGATGATCATCCCCGTTCCCAGTCATCAACACCGAATCACAACCGTGGACTTTCACAGGCTCACAAGATCGTCTATTCAATGACAGGACGCTAAAACATTCAACGCCAAGCATCCGCAACTAGGGTGAGCCACGTTTCTCCCCAGGTCTATCCTCCAACATCGTGATGGAGTCGAGTTCAGTCCCTGAGTCCTCCACCATGGCATGGCATCCGAAGTCGTGGTTTGGGGGTTGTGAGCCCTAAGCCCTAATAAACCAGGCCCTGATTATCATACCAAGCCCTACACTGCGACGCTATAGCACACAGCAATTACACCTGCCTGTATTGGTAGTCGTAATTGCAGATTATCTCTGGCTACTATCTTGTGGCAATTTCATGTCATCAGGCAGTTAGGACAGCCTCCGTATTAGGTATGTGGTATCGTGGAAACACCTTTGGCATAATGTCGGCGTTATGCAGGTGACTACCCCTTCTTTGCTTTTGGCCCCCTCGAGTCCGACCCCCGGTCAACTCCGTCCGACCGTTGCCATCCGTTGCAGCCACCCACTCTCCCACACCTCCCACGCAACACACCCTCGACGGGACGGCTTCGTCCCTCGTGTGATGTTCCATTTCCATGTATAGAAGAGGAAAGATTTTCGTCTACAACCAGGTCTCCGGAAAAGTTCTGGCCTGTCTTGGGTGTCCTCTGATCGCCGACCTGTCGTCCCAAAAGCAACGTTATTATTTAACAGGGCCGAACCCTCGTGCTTCCGCGTGCACTTCATATACCTTTTATAGCCTTCGTCGGAGGGATTCGGGAGCCCCCATTGAGGTGGTTCAAACAACCCCAAAGCCAGGGTCAAGAACAACAATCGATCGTGTCCCGCACACATACACCAAAACTTGACTCCATTCACAGCGGGCAATAGCCAACTAGATGCTATCCTGAAAGTGGTAAAAGAGTCCTCTGCAAGTCGGCACTCAGCGTCGCTATAGCTGCTCTGGGCAGTGCTCCCGCTCATCTCTCCCCGTCTCAGACATTCCATTTCGCCATTTTTTAACCGAGTCTCAGTCCGCCGCCTGTCGCACCTGTTGATCCTGTCTGTCTATCCTCTCGTCTATGTCGTCTAACCAAGACTTGTTTTCTCTCCGACAACGGACTATAGACAAGACTATAGACTTGGATATTTCGTCCTAGTCTCAGCCTCTGCCGCTGCCATCCGTCCTTTCTCACCGCGTCTGTCACAGAGTCAGTCCATGGACCATGGTTCTCACGAGTTACCAAAAGTGCGGATGTTTCTTCCAAAGTTGCGATGTTCGGATCGACTTCCAGAATCGGGTCTATAGTGCGGTTAGCTTACCACTGCAGTCCACTATAGCCCACTGTAAGAGTGCTGACGCTGCTAGCTGCTGACTGACGGGGACGGCTGACTGCAAGGTACCGACGCAACGACACTTGGCGAACTACCAAAAAGACAGGGAGTGGAGTCAATCCGGGCCGACGCCATTTGTCTGGCACCTGCATGTCGACATGAGCAGCGTCGCACTCGCCTACGGATAGAGCGTCTCCTCAGTGGTTGAACGGCTGCCGCACTCGCCTACGGGTAGGGTAGCGTGTCTCCTTAGTGGTTGAACGGCTGCCAGGAACAGAACCTTGTGGGCCTTCGAACAATGGAGACAGTGGAAAGAGTTTCGGAGATCGCTTACCTTGGGTTCAGATTCTTTTCTCTCCATGTTCTGTTCTACCTAAAATTTTAGGCCCCGTCTTCAGCCTCTTAAGCAGCTAGTGTACTAGTCCGCTGTTAGAGCTGTCCATCAACATGAAACCCGTTCTCTCATTTCGTTGCCGAATCATTCTCTCACGACTTTCACACAGGGTCGGTAAGCCCTGGACGTAGCCGACAACAACAAGCGACGTCGAGCCCGAGCGGACGGCGACTATCAAATACTGGGGTAACATAGGCATAAAGCTTTGCCCAGGCACAACTAATTCCAAATGATCCGACCACCATGTCTGTTCGTTCAGTGGCAGGGCAGGCAGTGTATCGGTTGTTGTTCGGCTCACGACCAGGAAGTTCAGAGAACCGCCGCCGCCAACGAGTCCAACGGAACGGGAACTCGGAAAATTTTGCAGCAACCGAAACGGTTCCGAGCTTCCGCTTCCGCGCCTCCAATTGGAATTTCATGTTCGTCTAGGTATACCGAGCCGTTACCGTTACCAAAAGCAAAGCCAAGTATGTATACCAAGGAGAAGTTCTGGATGTCTTCTACGCCACCCTCCACCGGCTTTCAAATGACAAAAACATGGTACCGAGTCCTCGTCACCGTGATACGGCGATGCAAATACCGAACCGAAACGTTTGCGGCTCAGAAAAAGGAAAATGAGTTGCAGTCGTCCATCAACCAAACTTTCATGATCTCTACCTCTACTGACTTTGCCGGAGTTCCGGAGTTTTTTTCAACTACATTTTGTTCGATTCAGTGAGTCTCGCCAGGTACATCAAGCGAACAACCCCAACTCCCAAGCGACCTGGTAAGTACCAGGCGACAAGCTTCCTGTTCGGTTCGTCGATCTTCCGCCGCTTGAATGCTAGTTTTGCTCTCTCGGCTCGGTAGTGCCAGGCACAAGCTTGTTCTCAGAGTGGTTGGATTGGTCCCTACAAGCCCTCAATTGTCAATCTTCAATCTTCAACCCTCTCAAAAAGCAAGAAAATGGGCAGTTGACAATTCTAGGCCTGGGTAGAAGATGAATTTCTGGGCGATGCGACGATGTCGGTCGCCCGGCCGGCCCAGGTCACGCCATGATCCGAGAGACCCCCGATCCCCCAGTCGTTACGAACAGGGAAATTCATCCTCCAGATTTCAGTCCCCTGAGCCGAACTCCAGGGGACAAAATCGCCAGGGCTGAATCCTGACATCCTGAATGATAATCCCCCCCAAATCCCAAATCCCAAATCCCAAATCTCAAATCGCCAAAAAAACGCAAATCCTCCACCTTCTTGAGGTCCCCTGAAAGCTCGCTGGGCTGTTATGGTTGTTTTGCTTTTGCTTTTGCTGGCACTTGCTTTTTCTCCCATCAATAAGAAACATGATGCGTTGATCGGATGAGTGCCGATCACTTTCATGTCAAGCTTGTCAGCAACTTTTTTCGGTGCTTGTCGTTTGGGTTCGCTTGCAAGCTTGCAAGCTGGGGCCACACGGCATGTTTTTGTCATTTCGTCAAGGAAAGAATGACGGACAAGTGAGACACCATGACATATGGTCGCATCGCTTCGAATTCAGGGCAGCATCCCAGGCCATCGCACATCCCACAAAAAGAA
This sequence comes from Neurospora pannonica FGSC 7221, assembly GCA_009805235.1. Taxonomy (NCBI): domain Eukaryota; kingdom Fungi; phylum Ascomycota; class Sordariomycetes; order Sordariales; family Sordariaceae; genus Neurospora; species Neurospora pannonica. The sequence goes on from RANY01000372.1 coordinate 28,294, forward strand.
ACGACGGGAGGGAGGCAGGGAGGGAAGGCGGCAGCTATGATCGGGAACGAAGTGGAATTGCTGGAAGAAATGGAAAAAAAAAGACAAGACTCCATGATCGCCGCCACCGGTCAGTCAGCCAGCGGGATTGATTGGTGTTTTTGGACGGTGGTGGTGTTGTGAGTTGCGGCCGCCAAACGGATGCCGGAAATATCATGCCGGGTGTGGCGCTCAGTGTCAGCCACTGCCGCTTTAATGCCGTCCCAGTGCCCTCTTTGGCGGTCTTACTGGCTGAAGGCACGACATGACCGACGACACCAAAAGAAAGGTTTGCAATGGTATCTCCGGCGCTGCTGCGTCTCACCTCTCACAAGCACCGAGAGAAACCCGACGTGCGACCGTTGAACGGCAAAAGTGGGATACCAGTGGGATGAACAGCGGACGCCGCCGCACACACGATGCAAATGCGGAATTGGCGGCGGATCGGATGCAGGTACGGATTGAAGCTGGCATCCACGGCATCCACTCCTCCCAACGAAGCGTGTAACCGTCGAAACTATCGAACGGAAATGCTTGATTTCGGGACCCAAAAGCCCCAAAAGTGAGACGGAATCCACCACGGACTCCATCCGTTCATACATATTTCGTGTCGCGATCGTGTCGCGATCATGTCGCGATCGTGATACTATGCCATCCCGGCGCGCATGTGGCAGTTTGTTTTCGCTGCCGTCAGTCATTGGGGCCCGTGGCGAGCCGGGAGCGATTCCGGGTTTCGTAACTTCCTTGCGTCAGCGTGGCCGGTAGAAAATTCCACTTTCTTACTGCAAGAAATAAGATACATGGAGGACTTTGGTGACATGGGCTTGTCAGCTAAGCACTCCGCATACATCGCTAGTAAACGCTACCAAAGCTGGGGTTTCCGAGGTATAGTATAACCCTGGAACTTTTGTTAGCGTGGTTCTTGCGACAGGGGTCTGCAAAACAACACAGAAAAATAACGACACAACCACATTGAAAGCAAAAAATTGGAAACAATGTGTAAAGCTCTCAAATCGTAGTAGATTGATGCCAACTTTCTACATGAAATTTAGTGGAATTGTGGTTGAGCTGTGTAGGGTGCGTAGTGAAGTCCCGCGCTAACGAACGTTCCAGTGCAAGAGTGTATTTGCAAGCTCAAGAGGTATCTTTTGCAAGGGAATGGGAGCCACCGATTGGCTTACGTAAAATGGTAAATTTGCACAGCTAAAGAGATGAACACACAGGTACAGTATATGGGTCCACTGCTCCCGTTGAACTATTGTCGGTACTATCGTCTAGTTCCCTTTCACCAGAGTCTTTGCATTTCTTGATCTTGCTAATGCTAATTTCATTTTGTTGAAGGCGATGATAAATGACGTCAAGTCCACTATTCGCTTTGTTAGTCGACGATGGGATCGTGATCTCTCGAATGCACCTTTCCAGGCACCCGGTACGCCGGCCGGCACATTCACCTTTGACATGACGGAGGTTTAGGAGGTTCGTTCAAGTTTGACGACTGCCCCCAATCCAACCCATCCGAACTCCGTCGGCCTCTCCCTGTTTCAGACTCCCAGACATTCCAGACATTCCAGGCTTTTTGTGCCCCTGGACGGGATTGAGCTCGAACACCTAACTGGATGAACGGAACGCCGCGAATGGGGCCGAACCAAGTCGACAGGACCAGTAACCGTATCACCGGTCACCGGAATGAGACTCGAGTCGGGGCGCCTCACTGGATTCGGTGGCTGTCAAAGAAAAGCCACTAATGGGATCGCGATCCGGGTAAATCTGGTAACCTGGCACGGAGCCCTGGATGCCTCGAATCCCCTGTATTACTAGAGGTAAATAAGACCTGGATCACTGGATATGAGACCTGGATGCTGGATATAAGTACCGCCGAGCCGCAGAATGTTACTATAAGGCCAGGTATCCCAACCTGTGCTTTGACGTTAAAGTTGCACCGGATTGCGCTTGAACCAGTCGGCTACCCATTCGCGCCCAGTCCGCAGCCAGTAACCGGTTACTTACATTCCCTAAACCGCAGTGGCCGGTAGCAGCGAGCCCCCAACGTCGACGGCGTTCCCTTGCCCGCGGAAGGCAGTCCTAGTGGCGGCATTTCCGACGACTTCTTGCCAGGCGGGCCAGGTTGTCATGACCCCCAAACAATCCGAAGGACCTAAAGGAGCCGCAAGGTCAAGGACTAGGCAAGTATAGATGAAGCTGTAAAGTCCGAAGGGGTGCATATGTATCCCAAGATTGGAAAGGACACAAAACACTACACTAAAACCCGAAGATTGAAAACACTGCAGATCCCCGAAGTCCGTCCGACGACCGATGATGATTTGCGTTGCTTGCCAAATAATCGAGAACCTTTGCGGCTGACCTTTGCTGTTAGTCTTGCTTGCTCTTGGTTAGACTTGGGTCTACTAATGAACCCAAGAATCGACGATCGACGATCGACGATCGACGATCGACGTGGACTTAAAAGGCTTGTGCATCACCGGTTCTTTCGAGGATCCCAAAAAGCTTCAAATACCCGTGGACACACTCATGGGTGAAAAAGCCACCCTATGTCCACGGGTACCATTTTTTGAGAAAGGGACAATAGGGAGGGCAACCCACAATAGCCAAACACAAAGCCCAAACAACAAGGACAATCGTGGTTTCGACTCCCAGCTTCAAATCCCAAATGTTTTGTTCCTGGAGCGCAATGGAGCGCAATGGAGCGCAATGGGGCTCTTTCGTACTTCGGGAGCTTCCATTGGTCATGAACTAGTAACAGGGTCAGGGTTACTACCTATACTTCACTAGCCCAAAGGCCCCAAAGAAACGGACTGGGACGGACTAAGATGAAGCGAAATGGCATTTTCTCAAGTTTCCCGCGCGAATTTGCGGTCATGCTCGAGTCATGCCGTTCGTTGACAAGACTAACAAATTGTCCGGACTCCGGCAAGCGAACGGCTGGCGAACGGCAGGCGAAGCGGAAGCGAACTGTTTCGGTTGAAAAATTCGGTGGTACCGGCCTGGCGGTTTGTGAATCGAGATCTGTGAATCTGATGCGGTGCGGCGATGCGGCGATGCGGTGATGCGGTGGCCGGTGATGCCGACGGTGATGCCGACGGTGAAAGCGCGAAAGGGGAGCTGAAAAGGGGAGCTGAACGTGTCGTGCGTGTCAAAGGGGAGCTGTCAGAGGCGGGATCGGCGGTCCGTACCGTTGTTCGGTAGTTCGGTCGCTTGGGAGACGGGAGGCCGAGGGAGCTGAAAGAAAAGGGCCGGATCCCGTGCCAAGACGGGTCCGGTGGCTTATATCGGCGGGAGGCCGGGAGCGGGTAGGGGCGACGGACTCCGTAGTGGATCCGGATTGGACTGGGGGGGGGAGTGGATCGGGGC
>RANY01000373.1:0-62860 GCA_009805235.1 Neurospora pannonica FGSC 7221
CGAGTACCGTCAAGGCAAAAAACACTACTAGCAGCATCTTTGGAAGCAACAGCACTGGTGGTGGTAGTTTATTTGGAACCAACAAAGATCCTGTCAGTCTCTTCGGCAACAACAGTGTCGTCAACACTGGGGCAACTAGCACCGTCAAGTCAAACAACACTACTAGCAGCCTCTCCGCGAGTAACAGCCCTGGTCTCGGTGTCGGTCTCTTTGGCAACAACGGTGTCGTCAACCCTGGTGCGACGAGTACCGTCAAGGCAAAAAACACTACTAGCAGCATCTTTGGAAGCAACAGCACTGGTGGTGGTAGTTTATTTGGAACCAACAAAGATCCTGTCAGTCTCTTCGGCAACAACAGTGTCGTCAACACTGGGGCAACTANCGAGTACCGTCAAGGCAAAAAACACTACTAGCAGCATCTTTGGAAGCAACAGCACTGGTGGTGGTAGTTTATTTGGAACCAACAAAGATCCTGTCAGTCTCTTCGGCAACAACAGTGTCGTCAACACTGGGGCAACTAGCACCGTCAAGGCCAACAACACTGCTCCCAGCATCTTTGGAAGCAACGGTACTCTGCCCTTGTCTACCGACCCGTTTTCCTCGAAACCTCCGAAGTCGTCCACGCCTACCCCTTCTTCGAATACTTCTGTTGCTACCCCGTTTCAATCTTTGTTTGGCACTGTCATTTCGCCCAAGATGGTGACAACCCAGAAGATAGCTTCTCCCACGTTGTCGGGCCCCAGTACTGCCTCGACTAAAAAACAGGCGACTTCCCAATCTGCCTCAGTCGTGCTTCCTAGTACCAACGCACCTAACAAGGACCGCCGTTCGACATCCGTGTCCAGATCAGAATCCAAGAGCGTCAGCACAGATCAGGAAAGCAGTAATAGTGAGGAAAGCGATGCCACCAGCGATTACGAATCGGCAAGTGAGCACGAAGACCCTATCCCAAAAGCTCACTTGCGTCTCCTTGAGCATCGCTTGGACTTGGATGAGCTCAATGAGATTTCGACCACCCCGCTTTTCACTGAGCCAGTCCGCAAGTACGCCAACGCAATCGCCAAAACTGCCGGTGGTCAGAAACCGTTCACCCAATACGGCCTGCTTGGTGGAGATATTAGCTCCCTTGAATCAGAGGAGCCAGCCAACCCGGATCCGCGCGTGTTCTGGAATATCGCAGCGCCTTCCAGCTTCTTCATTTGTGGCAGCCAGGGCTCCGGCAAGAGCCACACGCTCTCCTGCCTGTTAGAGAACGCAATGGCGCCCTGTGAGGCAAACGTCCTTCCGCATCCGCTGACTGGAATTGTGTTCCATTATGACACTTTCATATCCGACACCGGTGGATCCCCCTGCGAAGTGGCCTGGTTGTCCTCTAATCCAAAGATTCAAGTGCGGGTATTATGCCCACCAACAAACATCCGGACGATGCACAAGCTGTACAGCAGATTCCCTAACGTTATCATCGAGGAGCTTCGCCTTAACCAGTCGGATCTGGACACCAAGCGTATGCTCGACCTGATGGCAGTCAGTTCCGGTACCTCTATGCCGCTCTACCTCCATGTGCTCAACCGTGTCCTGCGTGATTTGCGCATTGAGCAGCAAGAAAATGGCGGCTCCTTTGACTATGCTGCCTTCAAGCGCAACATGTTTTCTCAAGAGCTTACGGACCAACAGCTCGCCCCACTAAAACAGCGCCTGGACACTCTGGAAAGCTTCATGGTTGAGCAACACGCCAAGGCGTACGAACAAGGCCGTGAAGCAAAATCCAAGAAATCGACCAGAGCAAGTAGAGGCAACGACTGGACCCCTCGTGCTGGTATGCTTACTATTGTCGATCTTTCCTGTCCCTGCGTGACCGCAGAGATGGCCTGTTCATTGTACAACATCTGCTTGTCTCTGTTTCTTGAACAGGACTGTAACAGCATCGGGCGTGTCATTGCGCTTGACGAGGCTCACAAATACATGAGCTCGGACACTGGTTCGGCCGAGTGTCGCACCTTAACCGACCGTCTCCTTGAAACTATCCGCCTTCAACGTCATCTGGGAGCTCGCGTCATCATCTCGACCCAGGAACCGACAATCTCACCTAAGCTCCTCGACCTATGCAGCGTCACAATTGTGCATCGGTTTACCAGTCCCGACTGGTTGAGGGCCCTGTCCAAACACTTGGCGGGTGTAAGCAAGGGCGGGAGGATGTTGGAAAAGGCTTTGGCGATGAACCAGAACACGGCTGATGATCAGTATATCGAGAATGCTGGTGTCAACTCGTTGGCTCTGGGCTATAGCGATCCTGCCATGGAGCTTTTCTCCAGAATTGTTGCTTTGAGAGTTGGTGAAGCGTTGGTGTTTGCACCGAGTGCAATCATGGGAGTGCAGAAGGCCACCCCTCGACCTCCGTCTACATCGACACCTGCACCCAAGCCTGGTGCTGGATCTGGCCCCGTTCCTGACGCACAAAACCAAACCATCAACGCCGTCGAGCGGCCTACCGCTAACACGACAGATATTGACGGTTTGCAAGCCCAGCTCGAGTCAGTCAAATTGGGCCAGCAATCGGCTAGCGACAAGCAACACCAGAAGACCGTAACCTCTGCCACCGCTACCTCGAGTGGAACCGAGAAACTCGCCTCTCCCACTTCGACGGCGTCACCTGCGACGGTCAAGAGGCTGGCCCATGGCGTGCTCAAAGTGCGTATCCGCAATAGAACTACCGCCGACGGAGGCCGGAGCATCATGGCTGCCTAGTCTTTGGAGGATTCTTGGATGTCGATGTCTGTCTGTGTTGGGCATTGCCAGTGTTTGTTTTACTTTCCTTGAGCTGGTCAGTTTGTTTTCTTTTCTTTTTTTCTTTTCTTCCCTTTTTTCCCCTTTGTTTTGTTCATTTCTGAGCTGCGTTTGGAGCAGTTGCTGGTCCCAAATGACGTTGACTGCACGCGTGGTGTTTGGTACAATCTCTTTTGGGAAATGACATAGCTCACTAGGGGTTGGTTTTCCCTTTTCATAGGAAACATCAGCCCTAATAGTGAGCTGAAAACAGGTCTCGGAATAGTAGACCGTCGAGATCGACAGGTTGAACCTCCTTGACAAAAAGTAGTCTGGGATGGGTAAACTGGCCCAGCGGCCAGGCGAACCTCCTGGGCATGAAATAGCGTCTTGCGAGCAGTAAGTTGGCCTCAGTTGTCCACTGACCCTCGTGCGCATGAATTAAGCTTTGTATCAGTAAGTAGCCCCCGTGGCTAGCTGAACGTACGAGCGATGAATTGGGTTCATGGAGGCTGGTTATCCACTCCAGAATCACAGATGGAATCACAGATGGCCCTCTGGTATCAGGGCAATGACACTTTACGAAGTACCGTTTTCACCCTCGGCATGCCTTTACTGGACCTTGTCGTTGTTTTCATGTTTTATGATCATGATTTTACGGTAGCATATTGGCGTCTATGGGCATTCTATGTTCTGCACTTATGCATGATGATACCCCGCAGCGTTGTTAGATCACAGCGTTGTTTGGACTTGATGGTGGAATCCGAGATGTTGGGTGGAACGAGAACAAGATGGCTAAGCCTTGACTTGGTGGACTTGAACTCTTAGTACGGCCTCTTCCTCGACCGCTGAACTTGAAGGGATTGCCTTGTGCTTCCTCTCCCAGGTTACCTTGATGAAGATGATTTTTTTCTGGTGGTGTGTGTAGTGCTTCGAAGGAAAAGAGTGGAATGGAGCGGCGAAGGACAGTCAAGATGGATGGATTTCTGTTTGAGAAGTGTATGATCCTCCGAATGTTCTCGGAGTGTATTGGAACGGAGATTGGGTGCACTGGGGCTTACTGAGCGAGAGAGGTGGAGGAGCCGTGACGGCGAGCGAGCTAAACATAAAATGATGAAAAATAGCAGTGGCCGGGGAGTATTTAAGACAGCGAAGGCCATGCACATTGTGCCATGGAAATGGATTATCATGTATGGATTTGTAAATGGTATTAGGGATGTGAATGCGAGTGAGAGCTGGCATCATTTGGTCAATGAGTGATGTAGAGATCTCGACCCACTACACAGCAGTCGCCCAAATCAAACTTCATGATGCCGCCGCAAATAAGTATTCATTGACCACAACGGTATAAGAGGAGCTCTTCTTTGCAAACACCAGACACAACCGCTATTTCCCATCTGCTGACTTCGTGTACGTCTGTTGACAAAGTGTCCAAGTTTGTACATGGCTGGCTGTGTGTTCAGCGCCCTTGGTGATGAACGGGACCCGACCCCACCGCCGTTCGGCCCCACACCGACGGCCCCTCCCGTCGGCGACGTCACTTTCACTTTCTCTCTTCATCACAGAAACCACCCACTGAAAAGGCAAGTTGCAAGCGCACCATGGTTGCTCTTCACATCTGAAATAACCCATCCCCAACTTTCGCCAACTTCAAAGGGTCAACACAATCTAACGTTCATCAACTACGCAAAAAAATTCCCATCCGAGCAGACTTTCATTGACCTTTCAATTTTCGGTGAAGGACCGGGTACCCATTGGCTCACTATCGCACTTTCCCTGACGACAATCGAACTTCCTACGACACGTCTTCCTTCGCGAACTTCTTCACGGAACCATCTTCTTCCCACATCATCACCAGACACACCACTGAGGTCAACCATGTCACCTCGCTTTGATTCCCCACCGCCGGCCGGCTCGACAGGACATCCAGACACCACCGATGATGATTTTCTCTTCGCAAAGCCCCGCCCACGGCCGGCCAGGTCTTCGGCGGAAACTCAGGAGATACGAACGCGGAACCGGAGGAGGGAGTACCTAGAACGAAATCCGGGCTACTTCAAGTCTACGGAACACGAACTTGCTGGTACGTTTTTTCGACGTTTTCTCTTATCTTGGAAGACACGCGGGATCTCCGATGCTCTTCTGGTGGTCGACTCTCAGCCATCTCAGCCCGGACCGTCCGATCTGATACCATCATGGATGACTGACTAACTAATTGTACACAGATCCAATCTTATACGACTCTCTCATTAGGCGGTTCCAAACGCCTGCCGAGCGAGAAGCAGAAAGCAAGGAGAAAGGGTACGCTCGCGTGTTAGAGGGCTCTCTGCTACGAGGTGAGGAGAAGCTTGCTAGGCTAGCGGCGGCGACGGCAACGGGTGGTAGTTCTGGCGCTGAAGGCGATGATGAAGCATCATCGACACCTACGATAATTGAAGGGCAAATGGACTGGCAAAGCCAGACGACGAGAACCGTCACACAGCCTCCGACTCAGACAATACCGACATTGGACGCACCAACCTCAGCTTCCACAACCACCACCTCCACAATGTTCGCCACTTTCACCACCCCAGCACAACAACTACTACCTCGCTTCGGCTTCGTTGAGCCTAGTTCCTCTTCTACGACCAACGCCAACACCAACCAAACCACACAACCTCCTCCTCCTCCTCCAGCAGCACGGACGACGACAACCACTACAGGCCTATCAAGCACACTTCCAGTACTAACAGGCACCGACACCCCCGCCCAAACCCGCGAGGAAGGACAAGAGCAATGGACCGCCTTCCTCCGCGAGCGGTTCGTCTGCGGGGGAGATGAGGATTTCGATTACAGGACCGTAGATGGCGATGACGAGCTGGATACCCTGGAGAGAAGGGAGAAAGAGGAGGCTTGGTTTGATGAGGAGGAACCTGATTGGGCTAGTGATAGTAGTGATGGGGAGGGAAAGGTTGAGAGGGTGTTGGAGGGGGAGACGGGGGTGCAGGATTTTTGATGGATGTGGATGTGCTTGTCAGGTGTAAAAAATACCCCTGAGGCTCACCTACTGGTGGTCGATATTGGAGTCTGGTTCCTCGGGAGAAACAGGATGGCATTGGTTTGGCGAAACATCCCCATGGAGGGGTTGACAGGGTGCTGAAGGGGGAAATGGGGGTGCAGGACCTTTAGAGCCTCGTGGATGGGAGGTTGTTGGGGATTTGCCATTGGGGGAGTCATGGGCTGGCGGTGAAGACTTCGGCCCGGAGCCTCAACTCCTGGCGCTCAAATCTGGAATTTGGCTTCCTTTTTGATGGAGACATCTTTTCACACATTATCTCTATTGGGTCTTCGACATTTTACGCGGTGGAGCTTGAAAACTTCTCTGGTGTCCCGCCGTGAGAGACGGGATGTGTTTCACCAACATCCCATTCGGTCGCTACCAACCTATTGCCGCGGTTGACAAGCTTTTCACTGCCTTGTGTGGACATGGTCACGATGAGGAGGGAGATAAGGAAGCTGATATTGGTGGCGGAGGACGGGAACGGGAGAAGGGCCGAGAGGTGCTGAAGGGGGAGACGGGGTGGCAAAACTTTTAGAACCCAATTTATGGAAGTCGTTGGGATTCAGCCTTGGGAAGGCGGCATAGGCTGGTGATTAAGGCTTCGTCCGGGGGCAATGATGGAAGTGAATGTGATTTGGTCCTGTGATTTGGTCCTGTGATTTGGTCCTGTGTTTTGGTCCTGTGTACGCCTGAGGGTCAACTACTCGTGGTCAATATTGGAGTTTGGTTTCTCGTGAGCAACATGCCGGAATTTCTGTCGCGGAACATCTCCATTAAGTCTTCACGACATGCTATCGCCTCGAATGGTCATCTCTTCAGCGGTGGGCTTGGATTTCCCTGGTTTCCCGTCGTGAGAGAGAGGATGTGTTCCACGAACACCCCATTGGGCCGCTTGTGGCCTATTGCCGCGGTTCACAAGCTTCACCTTGGCACCTTCCGCGAAAATCTTCACGATGCTCGTCGGTCGGTGAAAGGATGTCAACTCTAAATGGAAGGAGCCATCGATTACCTCGGTATGATAGGCATGGAAGAAGCAGGCTCGAGGCAGGTAACCTGATTATCAGGCCACCGGCATTCATCGACTCTCTTCATTCAGGGACTTTCGAACTGCGTCCATCCTACATACATCCAGCTGGAACGATGGTTCCGAGTCCATGACTGACCGAAGAGCCTTGCCATTCTGCCTGGAATATGTTGTCCCAGCCGAGAGAGGTGCCAAATCTACATTATGGTATCCTTGTTTCCATCCCCACCAAATAGATGGTTGCTCAAGACAATTGCACTTACGTTCCCCTCTTTCTTCACAAGTAGCACAGCCATTCGCCTAGCTGGTCAGAAGTCCAGTTACCCAGCTCTTGGTCGACGATCTCTTTAGCCTATTTAAGAAAAGTCCGAAAGCCTAGGAGGTGACTTGAACGAGAAAGCCTAGGAGGTGACTTGAACGAGAAAGCCTTACCCTTGCTAGCACGATGCATTTGCAGCTCTAGTCCTGCGCCATTGCCGGCCACTATCGACGAAGGACAGGACCGCGCTTGCCTCGCTTGCCTCATATACCGTATATCTCAACAATCCTGGATGGATGTAGGATGGGTGGGGGTCATCTCCACCCTATCGTCGTGGGAGCAAGACCGGGGCAAGGTGTGGCCGGTGGCGGTCGGTCGGAGTATTTCTGTGATTACCATGAAATTCCGTGTGGCGGTTGCGTAAGATGACTGAGGGAATTGCTCGGTCACTGCGCTATTGGTGATATAATTCTACTTGTACGATCTCCCAGCTTATCTTGGCGAGCTGACGAACAATGTCGGAATCGAAGATAGAGGGCGCGATCAGCTGCGGTCGGTACAGTCCTTTCGGGTTGTATTGGAGGCTATTGGCTTCTTATAGATATCACGAGCTTACCAACAAGTCTCCAGTGAGCGTCCAGTTGGTGTGGTGCATATCCTCAACGGTTTGAGTATTCCCTCCTGGCTACGCCTCATCGTTGAGGTTATTGGGTGCAGTTTTCCCATTTGATACAGTTTTCTTACTGGATGACTTTCTGTCTGTCCGACTGGTCAGACCAACAATAGTGAGGGAACATCGCAGGGAGGCTGAGCACCTTGCCACATATCGCGTATGCCACACTTCGGAAGCTACGGTATTCTAGGAATGGGATGGTGTGATAATGGCCTGGGGGATTTGCCCCATGGAAGCCTCGTCAACCTCCGCCGGAATATCGTGTTGAGTTTTGCCACGATGGAGGAGCATGGATGCAATAAATAAAATCAATAACCGAGGGGCATGAAGCAGACGAGAAGATATCTTATAAAAGAAAAGTGACAACCTCAAGGAAATGGGACAAGTCGGAGATGTGAAATTGGATATGTGATTCATCTTAAAGAAGAAACGAGATCTATTGATACCTAAGAGTGACAGCTGCAAGAGTCACAATGAGAAAGAGAGAAAAGAAGAAGAAAACGGAAAGGATGACACGGAAAACAACAAGGGAGAATTTGCCGTGTTGGCTGTTTACTTCCACTGAAGTTAACACATGTCCGACCCCGAGAGCAATCCAACTCGTGGCGAAAGAGAAACCAAACTATAACTTGCAAAAAAAGAGCGGTGAGTGGTGAGTTGGCGTTGTAGTAGAAAATGACCAAAGAGTTAAACCAAGGAGCCCAAAGACAAATGAACCAAAAAGCCAAAGTCGACATCTCTAAGTCCCATTGGACTGCACCTGCTTCACAGGCTCCTTAAAGCACGCCTCCAAATAGTAATCATCCAACTTCTGATGAAAGTCGGGATGCACCCTCCCAATCTTCATCACCTTCAAATCATCCTCCATTGTAAACACCCTACTACAATCTAGTCTCGCCAACGGGCTAATATTCTGTTTTCCCTCCTCCATAATCACCGCGAGCGGCCCAAACACGATACCCTCCTCGCGGTCCGGTTCAGGTGGCGGCACGCTAGTAGAGTACAGCACAGCCAAGTGTTCGCCTCTCGCTCGGTTCTTGGCCATGGATTTTGCCCCTCCGTTGACGATGGCGAAGCACAGCGAGTGGTGCAGCTGTTTGCGGATGACGACGAACCATCGGAACCGCCCGTAGGGTTTTTCGTTGTGGTAGTCTGGGCAACTCTCGTGGTAGGCGAGCTCGGCGGGTCGGGCGCGGAGGGAGGCGGAGTAATCGCCGAAGGGCTCGAACCAGACGGTTTTGAAGATGCGGCCCTTTGTAAAGAATTTTCGGGGTTTGTCGATTTTGAAGTACTCTGGGGAGGTGATGTGTCAGCTTACCTATCTGTGCTTGGACGTAGAGAAATGAGGTGGAGTTGGAGGATAAGAAAAGGCGAAGGATGACTTACGTGGTGCCGGGATAGTAAGCGCTGCTGCCTGGTCGTTTGTTGAGGACGACGGGGGGTCGATCTGAGTATCCTCCTTCTGGTATTGTGAGTATCGAAGCACGATCTCATCAGTGTTCTTGTCCTCGCCGTGTATGTTTAATCTGCATTGTTCACAATTTACCGGGTCTTTCCGATGAACGTAGTCCCGGACGCTGGAGTCTCTCTCCCACTTTAGACTGACATAGTCCGTGATTGGCTTCCTGTGTTTGACTGTTTTGGGCTGAACAGCTAATTGTTGTGATACAGAACATGATGATGGCTCCTTGGGAACACCATCGTCTCCAGGGGCAGTCGTGACTGGGAATGTTGACACGGCTGGTAGTGATGTGTTGTCCGGTGATATTTTGTCCATGACATCTAACGCTTCTTTGGTTGGTTCTTCTGTATTCTTGTCAGCCGTAGATTCCTCCTCTGGGAAAGAGCATTCAGGGGAATAAAAACCTTTGGGTAACGTAGATTCTGACATTGGCGTGGGGGTGTTTGTTCCAGTTTTTGAAACAGACATCACTGAGCCGTCGGGACTTGATGGTAGACGGGTCCTGGCTGAGAGATCTAACTCTGAGCCGTCGGAACTTGGTGGTAAACTGGTCCTAGTTGGGATATCCATCTCTTCGGAGCCTTCGAGGCTTAGTTGATCGAGAGGTATCTTGGTTTGCATATACCTAAATATCTGGGTCAGGCGAGTTGTCAGAATCCATCTTCGTTCAATATACTAAACAGAAGCACTGGTGCGGTTATTTAGAGAATGATCACAAGGACGGTCTCTTGACTAGTAATGGTTGATTCCAGACACTTCAAGTATTTGGAGAGAAGAGGATCTTCGGCAATGTGTGCCAAACGCGTTTCTCTCATATCGCACTTGAGATGAAAGCAACGGAAAGGACGAACAAAGAACTGGGTTTTTGGGAGGTAACTACCTTACTGTGTAAGTTGATGTGCCCTGATGAGGGACTCAAGAACCCCCCATGAGGCCGTAGCTTGGGGCCTGATGATGATATGGATATATGGATGAAGACACCCTCCGTTTCTCAACCTTCCCAGAGCTTTATATATATGTGCTCAGACGACTTATGACTAGCGAGCGAGAATGATCTCATCTCTTCCTGACCGGGCTGCGAAGAGGAAGTCCTTTTAAGGCGCATTTTTGTGGAAGGAAGGCGCGGATGGTGCGATGTTGTAGAGGTACGTACCTAGTTCCGTTAACGAGGTACCTGCATGCAGGATGTAAAGTCTCAAATGTGGCTTGGCATAAGTACACGAGATGAAACCTGTAAACAATTGGTGTGAATTTCGACATCTTGCCAGCTGAAAGTCCAGCGAAACTATTCTCAACTTGCATCATTGAACAGTTCGACTTATAGTACCCATGGATAACATAAATGCTGAGGGTTGGATTCGTTAATCGGTAGTGGCTCCTTCATACCTGCCAACAGGACCAGGTTACAGAAAGTAAATAAAGCTGCGGGGGAGTTACGCAGCCTAGCTTCTCTTCCTATAAAAATGGCCATCAACCCCCTCCTCCTCGACTTTTAGCCTTCAACTCGTGTAACGGTACTTCAAATTCACAGCATCATGCTCGTTTTCGAACAAAACCATCAACTCGACGTCAAGACAGTCACGCCGTCTGTGAATTATCATCCTTATTCAACCATGCGAACCATCGGCGGCAACACCTAGTATAACTCAACAAGGCAGCCAGGCTATCGGTCAGTCGCTGTACAAGTCAACAAACGCGCATGCCAACAGTACATATATGACACGACCATACGGATCTCTTTCCGCGGTATATGATGTATACCATCTGAGAGCTCAACGACAACAACACAGCAATTATCGAGTGGGATCTGATCGATCAAGTCGAGGTTGAGTTTTTGTGTCTATCGAACTATATGGCTGCAATCAAGGTTTTGAGATGTCTCTAGTAGTCGTTTATTACTAGACGGCCACCTCACCTTCAATAGAGCCTTGCCAGTTGTCCCATCCGCGTCTGAGGCAAGCAGAAGCAAACTTTAACCGGCGTGAGGCTTAGAGATAGCCACGAAGTTCACCGGTTAAGCCTCCGGATACCTGTATCCGAAGCTCACCGTTACGAGAGCCCGGTATGCGGCGACGTCTGCGGGCACCCGATCGGCTTCCCGGTCACGGCCCGCCTCATCACCACTCCATAGCATATCCCAAAGAACTCAAGCAGACTTCAAGATCGGTATCTAAACGGAAGCCACAACTGCCAACTAAGTATGAATTCGTCCGTTTAGGGATTGCGGCTATTGGACAATGACCAAAATGCAATATTTCGCCAACTTCCTCTTCCTCGAGCGCCAAGCACAGACTTCGAAGCTCTCTTGAACCACGTCACAATGGCTTGGAAGACCAACACATAAGAGTTTAACCGGAGCTGATCAGCCACAGAGCCAAACCGTTCATGCAAGTGAACCTCAACAAATTGTCTTTACAACACCTACCGTAAGAAGTCCTTCCCCGTCAGACGCTATTATTGTTCTACCGTTGACCTAGTAGTGATTTGATGTCGTCGAGTTGTAAGCACGGGACTGCTCGGGCCCGGGACTCCGGCTTTGTGTTTGGACTGTTACTGCACTAACAGATCTGACCGCGAAAAGATGTGGTTCCTGTTAGTGTACAATGCAAGTCTTGTATGTTCTATCATTGCCGATCCTCACATCAGCGTTGACTGAAGTCCGCTTCTGCCAGCTAAGTGCATACCGCATATTGCTTGCGGAAAAGACTCAGGCATACCTAGGTAGTTTAGGCAAGACCTACGGGTATTTAGATGACATGTATATGCAGGGCGATGCCTGATTCTCCTTTCATGTCCTTTCGTCTTTCATTTTCGATTCACACACTCTCCCCTTGCTTCCTTGCACATTACATGTGGCAGCGTGGGTTTTCGTGGACCAGTACTTTAATGATGAGCCTGTGTCTGAGTACAACCTAGGCAGAAGTTCAGTTCGAAGCTGTACATTTCAAACACCAGCTTTACTGATGAAAAGATAGGTAGCGTATTCCGTGAATCTTGGCCGGCCAGGCTTGAGTTGTGCATGAGTATGCAAATAGGGGTCTCCGGTCACACCACCAGCTGGCCGCGCCACAGAATTTTTCCATCCTTTTACATATCAGCCGGATAATCACCTCACCCATGCTGGACAGGAATGTTTTAAGATTCTAGTGTCAGGTACATACCTACCTCGTACCATAATGCGGATTAGACGCCTTAACCCACTCGAAACGGTGTGGTGAGTTTTCCTTTTCCAGGTCCTTGGCCGACTTTCACAGCCTTACCGTCGATCCAGCCACGTCGCACAAATTCTACATAGTTACCGCCCTGCGTCTTCGGATCGTGTTCGCTACCGTGTTCGCTACACGAACGAAAGACACAAAGATGATGTGCATCCTCCAGCCTTATGTCCGGAAGAATACCTAACGTTGTGCAACTCCTGCTCGTTTGTATTCGCAGAGATATTATTGAATCTCTCACCGAACTGCAGCCTGCTTGTTGATGTAACATGCTCTTGAGTAGGGCTGGCTGACTTATCCCCCCCACGAGTTACCTAGGTATATTAAATGAGGTGTTGAAAAGGCATAAGAGGGGTTTGTTATACCCTTCCAGCCAACCGTGAGGAGACTCAAACTTTGTGTATTTCATTGGTCGCTTGTACCCTTCTCTCAAAGGCCATGATCAAAGCATTTTTGAGCATGTATATGGGGACTAAATGTGCAGGACGATGCTCTCAGGGAGCACTACCAGCATCTTCTTAACGGGGTTTGGTAGTACATGTTGGTGGCCACGTTCTTGATGGACTTTGATATTTCACTTTGGCGACAGCGGGAAAGTACAAAGAGAATCAATTTTTGGTGTTCATGTGTCTGACTATAAACCTAAGTAAAAATACAACATACTTGTTGTCAATCATGTTAAATCTACATCTCCCCCAAACCTCGATCGAACTCTACATACACCAAACACTCCACCTAAAACTCCCGATACTCGGGAGGCGGCTCATGATCCCCCTCCACTTCATCAAGCCCATAACCACTCCCATGTCCATCAGGCACAGCAACCGGATGTCCTTCAAGTTCAGCCGGGTGCTGGGATTGCCGTTGCTGTTGGTCTCCGTTATGAGAAGAAGAACTCCCTGCTGTACCCGACGCTGCACCGCCCGCACTTTGCAAAGCCTCTTCTTCTTTCCCACCTTTGGACTTTCCACCTTTAGATTCAACACCTTTAGCGTCAATGGCACCACTCCAGGGGTTCCCGTCCTTCTTTATGGGAGGAAGTTTCGACCTAGTGGATGAGATGGGTGGCAGGGACGAATATCTGGCGGCCGCGGCTCGTGAGCTTACGCGGGGTGGGATATGGATTGAAAGGGGGAAACCGGGAGTAAAATCCGTGTTCATGCCGTTGCTGTGCCCGCGTGTGCCAACAGCTTGGAATCCGAATGACTGCTGGGGCTGCTGGAAATGCTGGGCTTGTTGAGCGGCATATCCGCTGTTTCTGGTTCTGGCGGCGGCCACGCGATCCAGTGCTGTCGGTTTTCCGTTTTGTCCGAACGTGTCGAGTTCTTGTGGGGGGACTTGAAACAACTGTTCATCTGAGCCGTGGGGGTCGTCCCAGATACCAGGGCCGTTGTCGTTATAAGCTTGCTGCGTAGCTCTTCTCAACCTCG
Source organism: Neurospora pannonica FGSC 7221 (assembly GCA_009805235.1). Lineage (NCBI taxonomy): Eukaryota > Fungi > Ascomycota > Sordariomycetes > Sordariales > Sordariaceae > Neurospora > Neurospora pannonica. The sequence goes on from RANY01000373.1 coordinate 13,867, forward strand.
CCGTCCTGGCCTTTCTCCGTCGTAGCCAGAACCAGATAATCGTTGCGAAGGCCGCGCTGACTGTTATACTGATACCAAGGGCAATGCCAATGTAACCACCTAGAGAAAGGGCTTTGGGGCTGTCGACGGGGTAGTGGCGAGAGAAGACCACGTTGTTGACGGCTGACGTAGGTGTTGAATCGACCTCATTAGGGTCATCACCACCATCATCACTACCATTATTGCTGACATTAGTGGTAATCGCATCATATGTAGCCGCGATATGGGTTAGGGGTGGAACACTGGCTGTGCTACTGAGAGGGCTCCAGCAAGGCGTTTGGCCACCGATGGCGGACGTGAAGAAATAGTATCCGCTGTTCATTCTGTTAGAAATCTGAAGAAGGATACAAAGGGCCAAGGGATACGTACGCAGGGCAGCAACCGCCCGAAACAGAATAGTAGTCATCGGGACAGTGTTTGAATTTCGACGAATAATCATGAGCCGGTTGAGGATAGTTGTCGCCATGCTTATGTTCCATCTCAATTTGGGGCTCTACCTCAACGTTGACCGTGGCAGGATATGCGGCTGCTGCAGCGGTATTTGCAGCGACTGGCCATGGACAACACTGAGGCCGATCATCGTTACAACCTTGGAAGCCGGCATAGTACATGGCGTAACCCCCGTTCGCGCCCACAAGAGTGAAATCCGTCGATGTACACTCGCCGGAAAGCAGAGATCCTGATCCTTTATAGATCGGGTCATCGACTCGAGTAACGGGTGGGCGATCCTCATCACTGATTGCATATACAACATCAGGCGTGCTATTCCCACACGATGTCAGTAACTCTCCTGTTCAAGTTGAATAGTTCAGGGGTCTATATAACTTACGTGAACCTTACGTTAACGGTTCGTCTAGAAAATGGTCAGCACAAAAGAAAGAACCCACGACACAAGGAAAAGCTGATAGGGAAAGAAAGAGGAAGGTGAAATGAACAGGTGAATAGAGGAAGCAAACACCAAACAGAAACAGGAAGATTGTAAGGAGAACCTACGGCTGTGACATCTCAGCCATTACGGACGGCGGAGGGGTATCTCCACACCAGTTATGGTACCAATCCAGTTGCCAATCTGAACGAGTGATGTTAGCTGGTATCTCGGGGCCAACCTGTTATACAACTACTCACTGTCACCGCCATATCCATCATTCCAGCACTTGGGGTCGTCATTCTCGGCTTGAGACATGCACTTGAAGAACTTCTTCGCATGATCGCAGAAGCAACCCCAACCCCCCGTTATTCTCCCGCTATTGACGGTGTTTGCATTTTGGCAATTATCATCCCCACGCATGTAGGGGCGGGCGCAGGAATAAAACTGGTTAGCCTGGAGGGAGTTAGAGATTTGTCCAGCGGCATAGAGAGAGACATTCACATACATGACATGGCCTAGATGCTGCGCCCCAGCCTTGTCCAAAGTCTTGTCCTGGCCAACGATCAGGGGGGAAATCTTCTGGCCAGAAGTCTGCTGGCCAAAAGTCTGTTTGACGAGGCTTCAAAGCGGCGTCATGGTGGTTGCCCGGCAAGGTTGACGTTGCCGTTGCCGTTGACGGTGCCAGCGGTATAGGTGAAGCTGCGGGCAGCAACGCGATGGCAGATGTAACTAACATGGCATGAGCGTTAAGACCTAGAGGAGAAGAAAAGACATATCAAAATGGAGCTGTCTGGCGTCGTCGAAGTTTTGTAGCGTTGCCGGGGTGAGAGTTGTTTGAGAGTCTCTCAACCTCGTAAAGAACGGACATTGTTGAGTTTTGATAAGGGGCACCCGAACTCCTCGAAACTCAAGTGGTGTGCCTGAGGCAATCTTGACATCGGATGTCAAGCACATCAAACCAGGCACCCGAAAGGCAGTGCAGTGCAGTGCAGTGTAGTCGTTGGAGTTGGCACATCAGAGTAGACGCGAGGTTGCTGCAGAGGTAACCATCTTACATCCTTTACTTCGTCGTGATGAAAGGAGGTCTCGATATCCGTTCCAAGCATGGGATGAAGGCTGAGACGTTCAAGGACATGGTTGGTGTAGAGGTAAACTGAAGACATGGGCACCTGTTAGCCATATGAAAGCCCTTGTATCTGTGAAGAGAACGAGTGGCTCTTTCTCGGGGCCCTTGGGCTGGTCAGATCTTGGCTTAACGTGACCGACGAAAGAGATCAGATTCACAAGTCGAATTTGAGAGTCGAATTCGCACGTTTGATGGGCTGTGTTAACTGGGGAGTCTCGGCCGCGTGATGGGTGCACTTGTTGGCCTGGTGACGTCCATGACAGAGGTGCTTCTGCAAGTCGATCTGTCGATGGCCATAGCCCTATCGCAATAAGTATGTAGGTATTTGCAGTTTCTTGCAGAAACAGCTTGCTCCAGATGAGAAACCGAGGGATTCAATATGTCACGAGGGCATGATCCCAGGTGAGGTGCCTTCGGGTTCGGGTTCGAGAAGATCCCCGAAGTCTGCGATGCTGATCAATCTCAAAGCCTAACAGCTCATCGGGCAGGTCGTCCATGTCTCAAAAATGATCAGCAGGCCGTCGCGCGCCGCAGGTTTGCGAGAGATGTTGTTTGCGAGAGATGTTGTTTGGGAACATGATGTTGTGTAGAGAGAGAGAGAGTTGAGGTAGCGGGAGACCTCGTGGTCTTCTGATAAGCACCCAATGCGGTTGCGGCGTCGTAAACTTAACGCCGAGCGGGGCCGAGCTGTTCATCTCCATGGTCACTTCCTTCACAAACACCAAAGAAAAAAAAAAAAAAAAGGAACAAAAGGAAGGTGGCCTCCAGGAACTTTCACTGACAAGCAACCAATTGCGCATTTTAATTTCCAACAGAAACTCGCCCTAGCACGGTCGATATTACCATGTCAACCCGAAACACTTCGAGCATGCGCTCGTGAGATGACGAGCCTGGGTATGTCCAAAAGGAATTTATGATACAGAAGGATATCCAAGACTAATCATTCTCACATGCCCACCCCCATTACATTTTACTTCCCAACCGGCTTCTCCCCATGAATCCTCCCCTCCTCATCAAAAAAGATCTCCTTAACCTTCACACTCCTCAAATGATCCACCCCCTTGCTCAGCTCACAATCATGATGGAACAACCACCACCTATCACTCTTCTCAGGAAACTCCACAATAGAATGATGCGTCGTCCACCCCAGCACCGGCTCCAGAATCCTTCCACCGTAGGTAAACGGCCCATAAGGCGAATCTCCCACGGCGTAGCACAGGAAATGCGTGTCGCCCGTCGAGTAACTGAAATAATACTTCCCCTGCCTCTTATGCATCCACGCGGCCTCGAAGAAGCGCCTCTCATGATCGTCCGCATCCAGCGGCTCGCCCGTCTCCGGGGCTAGGATGGTCACCTCGCGCACACCACCCTCCTCCTCGGCAAACTCCAGCATGTCCTGCGTCAACTTGCCCACGCGGGCACCAAGCGACTTGACCCCCTTGCCCGTGGGTTCCTTGGGCCCTTGCCACTCTGCGTCAAACACGTTGTTGCCCTTCTGATAACACTGCAATTGTCCACCCCACAGTCCACCGAAATATAGGTACGCTTCACCATCCTCATCAACAAACGTGGCGGGGTCGATCGAGTAAGACCCCTTAATCGGCTCCGGTTGAGGGGTGAACGGGCCCTCGGGCTTGTCACCCACCGCCACACCAATGCGGAAGATCCCCTGCTTGTCACGGGCCGGGAAGTACAGGTAGTATTTGCCGTCTTTAAAAGCGGCGTCGGGAGCCCAGAGCTGCTTGGATACCCAGGGGATGTCTTCGGTCTTGAGGACGACGCCGTGGTCGGTTACGGGACCCTGGGGGTCTAGGGAGGAAGTGGAGAAGACGTGGTAGTCGGCCATGTCGTATTGGTCGCCATTGTCGTTGAACTGGATGTCGGTCTCGCGGTCGTGCGAGGGGTAGATGTACACGCGCCCGTTGAAGACGTGGGCGGAGGGGTCGGCGGTGTAGATGTTTGTAATTAGGGGCGCCATGTTGTCGGTGGTGTTTTGGTTATTCTTTTGGCAGCCGTGTAAGAGGGTGGGGTAAACAAACGGTTGTGTTGCGGGGGGAAGTTGGGGTAACTCTTGTGCGGAGTATGAAAATGCGGGGGAGAACGTCCAAAGTTTAGATGAGATGATGTGAAGGCTGGAGGAGAGAAAGAGGAACAACGAAGACAATCAATGCAGGAACAAGATCCGTTATATATCTTGACCATTTCACTTGGACCCGGGTATTTGGATAGTCCTCTCCTCCATCACCACCACCAGGTTGGATCGCGGGCCATGAAGCCGAATGACAAGACATGTGGGGATGCAGGTTCCATGCGGAGGGTTACCTTTTCCCTATTTATCCCCATTTAACCGTGACGCCAGTGACCCGGACAAGAGCCGGTTCGCCGTGCTAGGCGCGCCGAGCGAGTCCCCTCATTCGCGAATTGGGCCGCTCCAAGGCGGAGTCCCACATGGTCCATCCCCGCCATCGTGGTCTGCGTGTTCTGTTCAGTCTGGAGAAACGGATTTTCTGGATGAATTGCGGGTGATCATGAGGGGAAAGCAGCAGAGATTCGTTCGAGAGCTGGGCTCAGCTGGGGTGGAGGAGACCTGTTTGGATTTCTTGTGCGTCTGGAAGTAAGGTGTTTCGAGCCAGGAAACAAATCATGAGGTGTTGAAGCAGCAAAACTCACATCCATTCAACGTCTTAATACACCCTGCAATATCATAGTCCTCCCTCCTTTATTTTGTCCAGTTTATGTAGGTTGTACCAGACCTGGCAAGCAATCGACATGTGCTGTCTCTTTTTTTTTCAACTTCTTCGAGGCTTCAACAGTGGTTATATATACGTAGACAATTCATCTGCAAAAAAAATCATCAAGTCATATATCCATCCCATCCCTCCCATCCACCCATCTCATCCCCCGAAATCCCCAATCCCATCCACAAAATCAAGCAGCATCCATAACCCCCGCCCGCAATTTATTCAACGCATCCTCATACTTGCCCGGGCTATGATCCGTCAACATTGACGTCCCAAACCTGACCTCCCTAAACCTGTGTTCCACATCCCTAATATACTTGAGTACAATCCTCTGCGCCGGCCTCCCCAGATGCCCTTCCTCTCCATCCAACAGGAAAGCATCCCTTCTTAGCACTCTAGTACTCTCCACCACAAACACTTCGCCTGGGGGAAGAAGCTTATGGCTCATCATACTCGCCCTCAACACTTTTAGGGCGGCGTAGGCCCACTGGTCGTCGTCTGAGAACTCGGGTCCTCTTTCACCACTCCCTGGAGCGGAAGCTGATGATGGGGATGATGATGGATCACCGCCACCGGGGTAAGATTGATTCCCCCCATACCACTTATGCGCAATCCCCGTCTGGAAAGCCTCCCAAATCCTTTGGCGCACTTCGACTTTCGCCTCGTTATTATCCGTCTTAAACGCCAGCGCGACCGCCTGGAAATCATGCAGCACACCAAGAGAAAGGTAAGGGACCATGTCATTCCCGTTGACGATACTGGTGATCAGTCCTCTTGTAGCCTTGCACAGCGAGGCGGACATGGTACTAGGCGGACCGTACGCGTACACGTGGACCGGTCTACCGGAGGGTAAGCAGACGTGGCGTGGGGGTTGCGTGGCCGTGAACCCGTTGAGCAAAGAGTCGCCTATCAAGTGTGTGTGCGGATCAGCTGACGTGACGAACGATGTGGAATTGCAGCCGGGAGCAGGCTCGGAGAGCATGACACCCAGTAAAGCCGTGACGCCGCCGCCGAGGGAGTGGCCGGTGAGCACGAGGCCGTAGTCGTGGAATTCTTCCAGTGCTTGTTTGAGGGTGTACAGGACGCGGCCGTCGCCGCCGTAAAGTAAACGCTTGGCCGAGGCGTGGATGCCCTTGTGTACTTTGTATGCCTTGCCGCGCCAGACGAGGTCGTCGTAGTCGCAGGTCATGTCGGCCAGGACGTCTTCGAAACCCAGGGTGCCGCGGCAGGCGAGCACGACGGCTTTGGAGTCGTGGTCGAGACTGATGTAGTGCACGAGGGGCACGCCCGTGTTGGTTGAGCCCGTGCCGTCGGATCCGCCTTGGGGGTCGACGAAGGAGGAGAGCAGGATGCTGCCGGCGTCGGATTCGGTGTGGTGCGCGAAGGAGCGCAGCTCGTGGTGGGTCTCGGTGTCTAGAGCGCGCAGGATGGGCATCTCTTTGGCGATGCCGAGCATCTTGAGGAAGTTGGAGCCGTAGGAGGCGGAGGCGAAACGCATGAAGCGGGTGATGTTACGCAGGAGATGGTATTTGGGGAACATGCCGTCTACCATGCCGGCTTGGCGCAGTTCTCGCAGCGCTTCTGTGTTGCTGAAGGCGCTTTTGTGCGGATCTCGGTAGGGAATGAGGGACGATGTTGACTCGTGCGGGAGGGTGTAGATGCTCGGTGTGTATCTCGACTTCACCCGTCTCGGGTTTCTTGGTGATGGGAGACCGTACGGGTGCGAGAGGGCAGGATCAGATGATCGAGGGTTGACCAGAGAGCCGGCATCTTCGTCGTCAGTTTCGATTGCGCATGGCGAAGGAGGCCTGGAGTGTCGAAAATCGTCGGCGGCAGAGATAGAGTATGATTCGGTCTGGGAGTATACTGAGTCGCGCCGCCTCTCGTGAACCGAGATATAACTCGTCCGCGATGGAGGCCGTATGTATTGAGACCTCTCAACGTTCTTCCTCCCGAGGCTACTCGAGCTGCTCTTCGGAGATACCCCAGGTTCCTCTATCCTAGGGATCGAAGCGGAAGACTGGCGGAGAGTTGGACGGGAAGAAGCCGAAGGACGATGAGGAGCAGAAGGCCGGACAGGACTAGGTAAAGCAGACTTGTACTTTGGTGACGGTTCAGGCTTGGTCAACCTCGTACTGCCGGAACTTTGAGATTCCTTCTTCTTGCGCGATGGCGAATACGACTCGGAATCATCTCTGCTGAAGAACTTCCGGAACCCGCTCTTCTTTTCGACTGGTTTCCTCTTCGACTCAGCATCCTCTCTGCTTCTAGACGACAGAAAGCGACTTCCAGATGCCCGTGATGCTGCGGTTTCCTGACGCTTGTTTGACGCGGAGGCTGTGGGTGGTATTCGAGGTCGCTTCTGGTTTGCCGCGTTCTCACTCCGCCTCTTCGGCATTTGAAGTGACGGAATGCGACTCTTGGAAGAGCTGGAGGCAGCTGACGCGGAAGAGCCAGGACGGGGAATGGCAGAATCCGGCGCGTGTTCTAGCGACTTGGTCGGTACCGGAGGTAAGGCGTCAACTGCGGGCAAGGAGCGTTCCGACATAGTGTCGTCAGTGTCGTCCAGCTGCTCGACGTATCCGGTCACTTGGCTGATATCCCCATCCTCCTTGGTGATCGAATACCTCCTCTCCTGGTTACGGTTCAGCCGGTACACAACACGACAGGCATGAGGGATGTGGTCCGCCGCAACCTGCGTCTGTGAGGAGGCTTGGCGAGTGTTCCTACTCTCCTCGATGAGTTCAACTCCTGGTGGCGGGGAGACGGGTATGTCGTGTATCGGCCCTTGAATATCAACGGTGATTGTTTTTGTGGTATTGATCTTGGTGGTGATTGAAACCTTGGCATTGTCGCCGAGTGATCTGATTATCTGGTTCTTGATCCTTTCTTCTGCGTCTTCCTCGCTGTCGTGTGCGCCGCTGGCGCTGGTGGTAGATAATTTCTCTGCAAACTCACCGTCATGTACACCATAGACGCTCTCCTCGTGGACGTCGACGCGCATACCATCACTGAGAACCACGACATCCCAGATGACCTCTTCGATCTGAAGTGCCCGCGTCTCCTCCTCGAGCGATCGCCGACACCATCTCTGCAGATACGCCATGCCGCAAAGTCCAAGCATCAGGTCCAGAACTCCGACTTGTTCGCCTTGTGCGCCAGTAGCTGGATTCTGAAACTCCCTTCGTATGAGCGTGATGATGCTGGCCATGGCGCGAGAAGAGTCAGTCGACCCGAAGAACTGGTCCAAGGTGGAAAGGAGAAGCTGTGAGGACTCGGAGAACATGGCAATGGTTGTTCCCGTCACATGGAAGCCGGTTGTTGTCCAAAAGAGAATCTGACTCATGGTCCGGTGTAGGTTCTCCAAGCTCTTTTCCAGCATATTCTCGGCCTCCTTTCTCCCATGTTCCGAAGAAGAACGTGCAATCGCGTCTCTGCCAGCCCTGCCGAGGATTCCTTCGAGGACAAAGCGGCCCATCTCCAAGCTAGATAAGGTTGTCGTCTTGGCAGCGTCGAAGCCATAGCCGGTCAAGAGGGTGCCCACCCGGAGGGCAAGACTGGTTGATCTGGTTGCGAAGCTGACGGCCCGGGCCACGGGGGAAGGGAGAAGAGTCCTTCCGGGATTCGAAGGGGCCAGTTCCTGGAGCTGGGACGTGATGGAGTCGTCCGGGACGACAGCCAACCGAGCTCCCTCATAATCTTCGCTATCTTCAAGATCAAGCGCAGAGAAATCCATCGTATACTGAGTGTGTCGAGGCGGGGTTTTGGCGGAGTGTTGTGGTGTGCGTATGGATATGGATATCGTGCCCGAGTTCTGTTATCGTGGTATCGGACTCCCAACAACCATGGCCGTCACCCAACCAAAGGGGCTAACAAACAAAAAAAATGATAGTCGAACAGAAGCAACTGACGGGTGCCAAAACTTTGGAAAAACCAAGAGGTAAACGTGCAGATAGGGAATAATGAACGACAAAACTTTAGGTATATGTGAGCAAGATAGGCTGAATCAACAGATGTTCGGGCACAAAACGAGATGACATGTCAACGAGAAAGCATGGCAAATGGAGTCGATGGGGGGCAATGGCGAGTACCTGAACCATAGCCAAAAAGCTATGAGTCAAAGGTACCTGCCATCCCACATCCTACCCCGGTGACCCCAGGGCCCCATTGTACGAGATGGTGGCGGCATGGACAAAGAGTTTGATGGTGAAGCTTGTGCCTGGACTTGACACTAACAATTAAGTCATGGACCAGTCCAATGGATCACAGCTAGTGAAGATAAAGATGCGGGTACAGGGGAGACTAACAGACGGGAGTGCAGTGGAGGATCTAGCATGTGATGCACAGATGGCGGTCATCTGCCTGTTGATAGCATCAGAGAGCATCAATGGTCAGCTCTTTTTCGACCTTAATCCCTCCCATTGTCCCTTACCAACCCTCCAATCCTTTCTTCTAACCAGTAGTAAGGCAGCTGCAACTGTCAAGTGAGGCCTAACCCCGCGCTGCACGACATCAGAGTTACCTGTTCCTGGAAGTTGGGCAGCTCTCGATATTGGACCATGTTAGTCATTCTTACGGTGTAAGGTTGCCATGTCTCGGGCGAGCATGCGAGGACCCCTGGCAGGTCGATTATAGATGTTGGGAGTAACGATACAACACAGCTTCTTGAAGAGCGGTCTTGGAATAGAAATCTCAACAAGTCGAAGCAGCTGGTGGCGGGGCAGAGGAAAGCTGAGCCAAGCAAATAAAATATAGGCTTTTTCTTTGTTTTGGGACCCCTTTTGCCCCTCAGTCCTTTCCCAACAGTTTAGCTGTCAGCCCACTTGTAACATGTCGAAGTTGTGACGTTGACGTTCAACGTTAAAGACGGGAATGACGGGAGTTCGAGACAACAGACACCGCTCATCTGCACTCTGCAACTGACCAGTATGGGATGAAAAGTAGCATGCATTCCCGCTCTGCTTGGTCTTACCTCTCTGCTCTCTGGTCCAGTCGCAGGTCTTGACACTCCCGTCAACATGGCCGGCCCGTAGAGATGCCCCTCCAGGCCATCCATTGAAGACTTATAAGAGTCCTCGCCTCAATGGCAATTCAGGGGTTAGAGCGCCAGAGTATCATCTAAGAGGCCGAAATGCCAATGAACTTGGACGGGGCCGCAATTGGGGGTTTCCGCTCAGTCCGATACGCATGAGGTGGCGACGGCAATGTCTCGTATCCGTCGTCGTATTCCTTCTCCGGACGCCGTATCCCCGATAGTTGAGACGATTGCGTCTGTCGGGAAAAGGCACGATGACATGGCCATCTTCTTATTTGCTGCCCTTTTGATGTTGACGCTGGTGGTGATGCTGACCGGAATGTTGCCCTTGCTGCTGCTGAGTGTTTGATGCTCGTGGTGCTGTTGTGGCCATTGTGCGGAGAAATTATTGGTGGCATGAAACAGGGCTGAGTATGCCCCAGCATTTGAGAAGGCGGGGCAGCTACAGGCCACCTCAAGCAGGTCAGCTCCCGATAGCGGTCTATCACGATCCGTACAGCTGCATGGATTGGCAGGTGAGAGACCGAAGCTTCAAGATCCCGTCGCGCCGCCGGCTTGATTCCTTTGTTGGCCTTGCGATATACTAGTTACCTTTTAGTACTTCGGACGACAATTCTAAAGATTGCCGGATTTTGCAATTGCAGGTGTCAAATCTTGTGCCTCGTGTTAGCCTTTCCTTGTTGTTGAGTCCATCCCCACCGCGTCGGCTACTCCCGCCCGCTGAACATCATCAAAATGAGCGAATAGCGAGAGGACAAGTCAACAATCCGCCGCCTATTCTCGTCTCCTCGAGCTCCCCATTGCTTTCGCCAACTTGCGAAAATCAACAGTACACCGACGACGTCCGAACCAAACGACACACACATCCTCACACCTCCGCAATGACTGCCCAGAAAGAACTATTCTCCGCCGATCTCCTCTCCCCTGATGTGCAATCGGCCCTGCCCGAGGGATACAAGCTGCGCGCGCTTCGCCCGTCCGATTATGATACGGGTTTCCTCGATTGCCTCCGCGTCCTGACCACGGTGGGCGACATCACCAAGGAGCAGTTCCAGGACCGTTACGACTGGATCTCGCGACAGGACGGTGGCTACTTCATCCTCGTCATTGAGGACACCAACAGCAGCCCACCCAGAGTGGTCGGCACCGGCGCGCTGTTGGTTGAGCGCAAGTTGTGAGTGGCCCTCCCTGTCTTTCGACCTTCCTGTCATGCCAAAACAATGGGCGCATCATCCATCCCAGCTCCAGTTGACTGACATGTTCCCTTCCCCCCCCAAAAACAGCATCCACAATCTCGGGTCAGTCGGACATATCGAGGACATCGCCATCGCCAAGGATCAGCAGGGCAAGAAGCTGGGCCTCCGGATGATCCAGGCGCTGGACTTCATCGCCGAGAAGACGGGCTGCTACAAGACCATTCTCGACTGCAGCGAAGCCAACGAGGGCTTCTACGTCAAGTGCGGCTTCAAGAGGGCGGGTCTGGAAATGGCACATTACTATCAGAGCGCAAAGAGCAAAGCTTAGGATGCTCTCACGTGCTAAAATTCGAAATGATCATCTTTTTCGCTTCAACTCGTTGATGGAATGTTGACCTATTTGGCTCGTATCGGATGCGGCTTGGAGGATGATTCGTTCGTGGCCGCCCGTGTGTCGACGCTCCCTTCAGCTGTACTCGGATCCGGCACAAACGATGCCGGCTGATGACGCCACCCGAGACACACTGAATCTTTGGCCGTCGCTATCTTGACGATGACATAGGTAGTAGCTCTGAGGATCTCGAAAGGGATCGCATTACGTCCACATTACCGCTCTTGTAAGACCTCTTGTATCCACGGACGGCGTACAGGTGGTGGGTGAAGTTGGGCACCTCGGCTGCCTTGGCCACGGCAGACAGTCAAAGTGAATCGAGCATCCGTTGATCGGCACATGGGCGGCGGTTAGGTATGCAACAATAACAGAAGATCCAGATATCTCGACCTGCAAATAACGATGCCTTTACATTCCCGCTTGGATGTATGGCCCTTTTACGTCCCCCTTTTTGTTGATGGATTGCAACCTTTTGCCTTTTCATTTCGGATATGCCCCTGGTTTGTAGGCGGTGTCCCTGGATTCTCAAGACGGCTTCATCCAGGGCTGCCAGGGAATGCACCGAAGCTTGCATGGACTTGGGTCAGCAGACCTGGACCAAATGGAGGCACCGGAACACTTGGAAGGCGCTTCCAGTGGACCATCGAGGGACTTTTTGCCCTTCCAATGTTCTGTGTTCCAAGCATTTCTTGGCAAATACTCCAGGGACCCCCGACCCGGCTCTCCCACCGCACCTGCCCGATGGACCATGCTTAGCCAATTTCGGCCCTAATTCGAGATCGTCATACCCCTTGGGCTTTCTCCACTTCTGCATCTTTCACCGTCAGTCATCATCTGACATGTGATTCTCGGAGCCGACCACAGCGTCGCCAATCCAGCCAAACAGGCCAATCCCCGGCGGTATAGTGGCTGCTAATAAACTCGAGACCGATATTGGATCCGGAATGGCTCAAACCTTTTTTTTTTCCTTCTCGATCATTTTCCCAAAACAGGCTTGCCAAATACACTCGCTTCTCTCCGCGCTAGAAGCCTCGAACTCTTCAAGGGCTCTCCCACAAGCAGCGTGTCAGCTGGCTGCTCTGCAAGTCGCCTGTACGATGCGTGCTTTCAAGTTTCCATCATCGTACATCTCTTTGTAATCTGGGGAACAACACCAACCTGCCGGTTATGTCAATGGTACGTCTCAAGTGAGGTACCTATTACAAGGCTTACCAAACAGTAAGATGGTGTGTGCCTTGTTTCGGCAGCTGGGTGACGCCTGGTTTGGTTTGCTGGTGGATCTATCCGGGCCCTGTCCCAGGAAGGRGAAAACGGGATCTCCCCGATGGACCATCTCATTAGACTGGGGATGTCCCTTTCGGCATCGTACACCATGAGGGAGACACACACCCACCACGGGACCACCTCCCTGCTTTGGTTGTCATGGGTGAGCTGATCCTGTTACCGTCCTGGTAATATGTCGAGCCATTCTAGTGTCTCGCATTTTCCCCCACACCGGGCTTCCAGAATCCGGTATAATAACTCATCTGGTCCCCCCCGTGTGTCTGGTCGGCTGACTAGACTTTCTTTGTTCTGAATCTTCCTCCATCTCATAATCATTCGTATAAGACTCGCAAAGCATCGCTCAGTGAAGGTCATATACCATTCACCAATCCTCATCCCATCCGAACTCATACATACCCGGCCGGCATTTGACATACTCCAGCCTGTTTCGCACACATACATATAAAGCACAGTCGGATATCCCCAACTGCCCGTCCACGCACACACGCAGCAACTGCAAGCGAGTGTCTCAACCTTGGTCGAAGCGACAGCATCATCCATATAAAAGAAGCACATTCCATCAGTCAAAATGGGCGAAGATCTCCACGCTTCCATCACGCGCGTGCGCCTTGCTCTTCTTCAATCTCAGTTAGTTTAACCCCATCCACCATCTACATCTCTTTTGTTCCCCCAACTTACACCAAACCACTCAGGGTTCGCGAGCACCCTGGCACTTCGCCCGTTCGCCGCCGCAGAAGAAGCATCTCGACGGCTGTGGCCTACGCCGGATCCAAGGACGGAGTTCCTCTTTTCGCCAAGCAGAGGGTCGTTCGCGTTGCTCTCTAAGGAGGCTTCATCTCTTTGATTTCCTCCTCTCTCGGCATTTCTTTCTCTTTTCATACGTCCTATGTGGCCTTGGATTACTACTTTTTCATCAGGCCCATATAATCGGTACTCATCCAACATGTCTCCTCATCAGGTCAACAATGATCAGCAGCAGGAGCAGAAGCAGGGTTCTTCGGCGGGAGGCGGCGGGATTCCATTTAAGGCTCCGCCTGGTTGTGGCGGGTTGGGCGGACTAGGCAAAACTCCCAAACACTGGCTCATGGGCGACGAGGCGTTTGAGGCGAGGATGCCTCATCATGATGGGATAAAGGCACTGTGGGAGACCAAGTGGAAGTTCCCAGTAAGTTTCCTCTGTGCCATCGGTTTTTGGCTTTCATCATTTCTCTTTTGTTTTACTACTTTCGATTTTTCTGCTTTTACGGAAGGGATCAAAAAGGGATCATCATAGCAAGGGAGAAGGGGTTAGGGAGAAAGGAAACAGTACCATCATCACCTCAAGTCAATTCAATATGGGTTTCACTCATCAGTTAACTGCCTGTTTTGTTCATATCGCACCGCACCGCAACGATTTGCCTCTTCTTTCACTCTGTCATTCCCAAAGCGAGCGACCCTACCAAGCAATCTTTTCATCCCGGTCAACACATTGAACACAATGCTAAACTCACCCATTCCATCTAGTGCTCCAAATCCCTCTACCCCTTCCACGACGGTCTCTACGCCGACTTCACCCCCTCCTTCGACGCCCTCATCAAAAACAACCTCAATGACATGACCTCCCCCGCCTGGACCACTACCTTTCTCTCCACGGGCGTAGCCGAAAAGCTTGTCGCGGAGGGCGACAAAGTCGTGGCCGAGCTCAACAACCTTCCCCGCATAGAGCAGCATGAGAGACGTAAACTGCGCGACCAAGCCTCCGCCCTCTACCTCCGCGCCTGCTGCCTCTACCGCATCGCCCGCTTCCCCTACATCACCTCTTTCCCCAAGGTCAACGACGAGAAGAAGTGGGAAGCTTGGGAGAAGCAGAAGGAGATTTATCTAAAGGCGGGCAAACTGTGGGAAGAAAGTCCCGTCGAGGAAGTCAAAGTGGCCTTCCTCGACAGGAAGACGCAACAAGGCGAGGGGCAGCGGATGCCCGTGTACGTCAGGGTTCCTCCTGCTGGTATTTCTTCTTCCTTTACTGGAGGAGGTAACGAAAGTGGCTACCCAACCGTCATCCTCATGACCGGTCTCGACGGCTACCGCCCCGATAACACCGTCCGCTGTAACGAGTTCCTGGCTCGCGGATGGGCGGTCGTCGTCGTGGAGATCCCGGGGACGGCGGATTGCCCCGCGGACCCGGCCGACCCGGAGAGTCCGGATCGGTTGTGGGAGAGCTTGTTGAGGTTCATGGCGATCTATGACCGGTATCCGACCCAGAAGGGGGAGAAGGTGTTTGATATGAAAAGGGTCATGGTCTGGGGATTGAGCGCGGGGGGTTATTATGCTGTGAGGATCGCGCATACGCATAGTCATAGACTGGCGGGCGTGGTGGCGCAGGGGGCGGGGGTGCATTATTTTTATGATGAGAAGTGGTTGGAGAAGGTGGATGGGCATGAATATCCTGCTCAGTGAGTTTTGTTTTCTTTCCGAAGGGAGGATGAAGGTTGAGTACTGGTGATTTGATTGCTAACTGAAAATGTGTGACGACAGACTCACGCCTGCTTTCGCTATGAAGCATGGATACAACTCTGTGGAGGAGTTCAAAGCTGGAGTGCAGAAGAAGTTCTCTCTGTTGGAGAATGGGATTCTGGCTAAGGACTCGACTAGGCTTTTGTTGGTTAATGTGAGTCTTCCCATATCGCGGTCTCATTTTACCCCTGAAAATGTCACGGTCAACTGACAGTTACAATGTAGGGTACCCAAGATGGTCTGATGCCCATCGAAGATTCCATGATGCTGCTTGAATACGGCTCGCCCAAGGAGGCTCGCTTCTTCACCGGTGCTTTGCACATGGGATATCCCCTGGCGAACTCGGCTGTCTATCCTTGGATGGAGAGCGTGATGGCTTCGGTCAGAGATTAGTCTCTGCCCGGACAACAGCTGTGTAGCTGTGACGGCATGAACTCCCCGGAATATGTCAGAAGAGGGTACATATCAATGGGGTCAGCTGTTTTGAACTTGTAAGCACACTCGAACAAGTCAATAGTTCTAGATAGTCGCTTTTTTTTGAAAAGGCAACAAAATATCATCATGCAATTTTCCCATCCATTACCATCCATACACTGTTGCTTACATTGTCTTTCCACAACTTACCGTCCCATCCACCCACCATCAACAACCAACACATGTCCGCTCACGTAACCACTCGCCTTACTGGCCAGATACACAGCCGTCCCCTTGAAATCCTCCGGACTTCCCCACTGCAACACCGAATCGGCCGGAGCCATCACGTTAGCCACCGTCAAACGTCATCAAACTGAAAAAAAGAAGCAGGAACGGGGAAACAGAAGACTTACCCTCCCAGCCGGAATCCTCGCACTAATACTCTTCAACCTCTCCTCATCCTTCAACAACGCCTCATTCATCTCCGTCTCAATATACCCCGGCGCAATTGCATTGACCGTCACCCCTTTACTCGTCCACTCATTCGCAAAGCTCTTCGTCAGCTGTCCCACCGCTCCCTTACTCGCCGCATACGCCGGGACAGTCAATCCACCCTGGAACGTGAGCAAGCTCGCAAAGTTAATGACACTTCCCCTCCGTCCCGTAACGGGGTGGGGGTCTAGACCCAACATGTGCGCGCCCACGTCCCGGCAAAGAGTAAAGACGGTGTTGAGGTTGACTTGCATCACTTCGGCGAAGTCGGAGTCGGGGAAGAGGTGGGAGGGGTGCCGCCGTTGGATGCCGGCGCAGTTGATTAGGATGCGGATGGCGTGGTTGTCGGAGAGGATGCGTGGCACTAAAGAGGCGACGTCGGTGGGGGAGGAGAGGTCGGCTTTGTAGATGGTGGCGGAGCGGCCGAGGGAGCGGATGGCGTTGAGGGTGGTGGTTGAGGTTTCGTCGCGCTGAGGGGAGGGGAGGATGTTAGAGGAGAGGTTTTGTTTGAGAAAGGTAGGTAGGTGTTGAAGACAAAAAACGGACCTGGACGAGAAGAATGTCGGCCCCGGCCTCGGCGAGGGCAATGGCTACGGCTTGACCGATGCCTCGCGTGGCACCGGTGATGAGGGCAGTGTGGCCCTCGAGAGAGAACATGTTTTGGACGCTGGTGGTTGATGTCATCTTGGTTGGTTGTGTTGTTAAATGGATGAACAGTCAGTTCAGAGAGGGATTCAAGGATGAATCCGAGGATATCTGGTAGAGTTATAGAAAGTCAATTGGGCTTCGGGAACCTTGATGGCCCAGATTTCGGTATTTGTCATGGCAAGTCCAATGTGTCCCCCATCATCACCCTCCCACGCCCAGCTGTGTCCCCCACGTAGAGCAGACCATCATCCCACGCTCCCCCTAAAAAGTTTCGCTTAAATATTCTTTAACCATTCCTCGCTTTGGAATAGCCGTGATCTCAGGGATGAACAAATTTCTTGATCAGCTCGAACAAGAAGAAGAATTATCCATGATCCCTCTCAGCATCCTTCCCCTCATTTCTTGGTTGGTTGTTCCCCTGAAGAAGACTCGTCCATGGGGCGGTTGATGGAGGTGCTGGGCCGCGTTTACGCTATGGGCAGCACGTGAGACACACTGGCTATAGGCCTCGGTTTGCCCTCGGATTACTAGTTTGGTGGATGGAATAGGGACACTGGACGCCACAGGGCGTGTCAGGGTACTGCTCTTATCTTTGTACACTAGATTCACCGCTGTGGCACGTCTCATGCCCTACNTTGGTGGATGGAATAGGGACACTGGACGCCACAGGGCGTGTCAGGGTACTGCTCTTATCTTTGTACACTAGATTCACCGCTGTGGCACGTCTCATGCCCTACGGGAGGCGGAAGTAGACGTTAAAAATAACAACAACAACAACAACAACCCCTGAAGAAGAACAAGTGGAGATCGCCCTCCTCGCTAGCACAAGAGCACGAGGTGCGGGGAAGTTCCTAACTCTTTCCCCTCTGCCCCACGTTTCCCCGCTTTCCCCACGGAATACAACCGGGTCAAACGGGTCTGGTCTGGCTTTTGTCGTCGGGACAATTTGTTGACGACAATTGCAGTCATTCGCTAAAAGTAAGGCCGATGTACGGAGCACAGCAGCCGGGTCTTACGAGGTTCTCATGTCTGGTGACTCTTTTTCGTAATTTGTTTTGATGTCATTTGCGATTTTTAGATGGGTGAGCAACCTGCGGTGTGATGGGACTATTTTGACGGGTTTCGTTTCGTCGAATTGACCATCGAAGCAGTTGGGTCTTTTTACGGAGAAAAAAGGGACGTATGGACATGGCCTCTTTTGCACACCAGCTTGAGGTTCTCCCGGGCTGACTTCACTCCACCAATGTTGCATGGCCGAGTGGATAGCAGCACCTAGTTGAGGGACCCGAGCTAGGGGCTATGGGTAGGTTCAAAGTTCCTGCGTACCTAGTTTCGGTATAATATCTTCCTTCTGTCCCCTTTACTCTCTTTCGGTGCTTGGTCAGTCTTATCGTCACTGTGTAAGCAAACACCAACCCAAGGGTTCACCACTGCAACCGGCATACGAACCCAATATCATCACCTTGTATACCTGTGTACGAGAGTTACATCTAGGTCCTCGTCCTCACACCTCTCAGGCAAACAAAATGGCAACAACAATCAAAGCCTCCGTCCTCCACGGAGCCCGCGATCTCCGCGTGGTAAGTGAACTCTCGTCTCCCCATCCAATCCTCCTCCCATAACCAATACCTCGAAGATTAACCCAAAGTCCAAACCCAAACACTCACACTAACACTTCCCCCCTCAAAAACAGGAATCCCGCCCCCTCCCCCCGCTCTCCCCAACCGACGTCCTAATCTCCATCAAATCCACCGGCCTCTGCGGCTCCGACCTGCACTACTACACCCACTTCCGCAACGGGGACATTCAAGTTCACGAGCCTTTAACCCTCGGGCACGAGTCCTCGGGTATCATCACAGCCATCGGTAGCTCCTCCGTCTCCTCCGATTTTGGTCTGAAAGTAGGCGACCGCGTCGCGCTGGAGGTGGGACAGCCTTGTGAGGCTTGTGAGCTTTGCTGCCCCCCTGGCTGCTCGGAGTCGGTGTCGGGGGAGAAGGGAAAGAGTGGAGAGAGTGGAGAGAGGGAGAGTAGATACAACATCTGCCGCGCCATGCGTTTTAGGTCTTCAGCCAAGGGGTGGCCGCAGTTTAGTCACGCCCAGGGAACGCTGCAAGAGGTGGTGGCTCATCCGGCAAAGTGGTGCCATAAGTTGCCTGACGCTGTAGACTACACGAGGGGAGCGTTGGCGGAGCCGTTGGCTGTTGCTATGCATGCTGCGGGGAGGGCTGGTATCTCCTCTTTGGTCTCCCCTCTAGTCTCTTCCCCATCCAGTTCGGAGAAGCAGGGCAGACCAAAAATTCTGGTATTCGGCGCCGGCGCAGTAGGGTTATTGTGCGCGGCCGTGTGCAAGTCCATCACCAAGGGCAAGGCGATCGTGGTGATTGCGGATATCCAGGCTGATAGGGTTCAGTTTGCGGTGGAGAATGGGTTTGCTGATGCGGCGGTTGTGGTGCCGGTTCCGGAGAAGAGGCCGGAGACGATAGAGGAGAAGTTGGAGTATGCGAAGGGGGTGGCGGGGAGGGTTAAGAGCGCTGAGGTGAAGGGATTGGAGGGAAAGAAGGTGGGAGAGGTGAATGTTACTTTTGAGTGTACGGGGGTGGAGAGTTGTTTGCAGAGTTCGATTTATGTGAGTACCACCAACATTTCCATCCTTGGTTTTACTGAGAATCTCCCTTTGACGATTCGGAATGAAAACGGCTGACATGATTTGCTCGAAAAAAAAGGCGACGGCACCGGGTGGTAAGATCATGATCATCGGTATGGGTAATCCCATTCAGACGCTACCCATCTCTGCGGCTTCGCTGAAGGAGGTTGATCTCCTGGGCGTGTTTCGGTATGCGAATGCCTATCCGAAGGTGATTGATCTGTTGGCTAGCGGTGATCCGCATCTGCCGGACTTGTCTAAGCTGGTAACGCAGCGGTATAGTGGTCTGGAAAGTATCCCCAAGGCATTCGACATGGCGGCTAGGGTGAAGGACGATGAAGGGAATCTGGTGTTGAAAGTTATGGTTGATATGTAGAAGTTGGTGCAGGGAAAATGTTGTAGAGAGAAAAGAGAGATAATGTTGGATAAAAATGAATAGAGACATGATCAAAGAGATTGGTTAAAGTTACGGTTCCTAGAGACGTAGTAGACGTAGTAGACATAGTAGACATAGTAGACATAGTAGACATAGTAGACGTAGTAGACATAGTAGACATAGTAGACGTAGTAGACATAGTAGACATAGTAGACATAGTAGACGTAGTAGACATAGTAGACATAGTAGACATAGTAGACATAGTAGACATAGTAGACATAGTAGACATAGTAGACATGGTCAATAGCACAAGACATGCCTCGTTATGTCCATCACATGTTATTCTTAGACTTTTATATGTTCTATATCAAGAATTCACCTCCTCGACAACCCGTCCCTGGAACAACCTACGATTTATCCGGGAACCCGAAATCAACCCCAAACGGCGGATACACATAACGCTGCACCTTACCCTCCTTAACCAACCCCTCCGAATAATCGTTCAGCAGCTTCTGATCCTCGGCATCCAACTCGATCAACTTGGCATTAGCCTCGATGCGCTCCGGGTTCGTCGACTTGGGCAGAACGGTGCTTCCACGGTAAACTGTGATTTTGTAGTAAGTCTTGTCAGCACTTCTGTTCCCTCGGTGTGTGTTTCCCAAGCAACATCACGCTTTCTGAACCCTGGATAATATCGGGGGGTAAACGTACGGTGATAACTCAACAAAACAGTAGTCGGCTTAACCCCATGCTTCTCAGCAACCTTGACCACCGGCTCGGCACTGGTCACGGGGCTACCGGTGCTGCCGAACGGCGAATAGGCCATGATGTGGATGCCCTTCTGCTTGCAAAAGTCGACAATCTCTTGCTGAGGCAGTTGCGGGTGGTTCTCGATTTGGTTGACGGCTGGGACGATGGTGGCGTGGGGGAGGAGTTCTTCGAGGTAGCGTTTGCTGTACTGTTTGTCGTGAAGGTTAGGTTAACTGCCACCATTTCTACGGGGGTCATAAAGAAGGGGGACGACTAAGGAGGGACCTAGGGGTTGTGTAGGAATCACACATACGTTGGAAACACCAATGGCCTTGGTCTTCCCAGACTCTACCAGCTTCTCCATGTTCTTCCAGATCTGGATGTGGCTGTAATCGCGGAGGATGTCGCGCTCGCCGTTGGGAAGCTTGGGGAATCGATCATCGTTGCCTGTTTTTTTCTCTGGGTCAGCCATCCAGCCTCCAAAACAATCAATCCTTTATCCAGACTCGAAACTCACCTTCAGGGTTCATCAAAAGCGGCCAATGCTGTCATCACCCAAATCACCACTCGTTAGTACCTTCCTCAACACAATTCACTTCACAAACCCCCTTCCACCACCATACCCCAAGCCCCCCAAGCAACACTCGAAGGGAAGGAAAAGGAAACATACCACCAAAAACAAATCAACATACTCCAACCCCAAATTCCTCAAACTCTTCTCCAGCCCCACCTCCGCCCGGCTCGTGTACGTCGCCCACAGCTTAGTCACGACAAACACGTCCTCGCGCTTGACGATGCCCTGGTCAAACGCCTCTTTCAAGCCCGCGCCGACGTGCTCTTCGTTGCCGTAGCAGTAGGCCGTGTCGATGAGGCGGTAGCCGGCTTTGAGGGCGGCGACGACGGCGTCTTTGACGAGGGTGGATTCGCCTTGCCAGGTGCCTGTAGGGGGAAGGGGGGAGGTTAGTGGGTTGGGTTGGTGTGGTGAGGTGGGATGGGGGATTGTTGGGTGGGCTTACCAAGTCCCAGCGCGGGGATGTCAGCTCCGGTGTTAAGCTTGAAGGTTTTGGTGGCCATTATGGTGATGGTGGTGGTGGTGAGGTCTCTGGTCTTGTTTCTAACCACGAAAGAGCTGGGTGCTGCTGCTGTCAAGCTTCGACGAAGGAGTATGGGGAGTGAAGAAGACAGGAAACGTCTGCTTCTACACAGTGACAGAGTAGCCAGGTTTGTGAGTTCACTAGAAGTTATGGTGCCAAAATTGGGAGTAGGAGAAGAAGAATAAGAGAGGATCGATCAGTTATATGAAGTTACGTTTGAGGAGGAAAGTTGTCCAGGATTTGAGAACCGCATTGGACATTCGGCTAAATGGTAATCGGCGTTAGAGGGTGAGGGGGGGTAGGTAGCTATGGTACCATCCGTTTCGGGGTATTCGTCTTCGAGGAAGTTATCTTGTCTCGCTTGTCCACATTCGTTCGTTTCCTTCATCTTGTCTGTGACTGCATAGGTGATCTCTAGATTTCAGATTCCGATTGTAATCCTTCATGGACAAAGTCGGTGGGGGTAACGACATCGACACGCCATTGTGTGACTTGAACATCGTCAACATTAGTTGAAGGATTTCGTGAGACCCGGGAATCGGGACTTCTATCTTTCCATGTTTAGTCAGGACACAATGAAGTTCGGCGTTTTCTTCTTCGATATCGGACAGCGTGTTGGTGAATCATCGACCAGCTCGCCGATGAAGCTCCAAACGACAATTATCGTCAACATGGCAAGGAAGCTCAAGGGATAACGGTCTCTCACCTTACCCCGCTAAACTTGGCCTCCGAGGAACGACTGCCCCTCTGTCGTAATGAGACCTTGCTTGGTGTTTAGCCATCTCTACCATCCCCACCCCCACAGTTTAGTGGTAACAGTAAGTGGATCGTGTCCCCCTAGCCTCTGGGCTTCTTTCCGGGGCTCGAGGGGAAAGCTTTCTCGAAGCTGTTCGAGTGATTACAGTTTCAGAAACCGGAGAAGTGGACCGGTTGGTCTCAATTAGTCGTCTTATTGGTGGCATTTAGCATAACCGATTTCCGTCGGTTAACGAGAGAGAAACCCATCAATGAACCGAACTTCCAGTCTTGGTCCTACGCTAAAGTCTAGCTTCCTCAGCGTAGGTATAAATGATCAGGTACCCCCACCCACCTTTCAAAGACCCAAGCGTGGGAGACGACATGTTGAGCTCTCTGTCCTCTAACCTTGTGTAGGAGTTCAAGTTGTCGAACAATGAACGCATGCAAAGAGAACCACGTCTACCGAGGAAGAGAAATTGTATAATTAATGCATAAAGTCTACAAGCAGACGCCTCTGCATGCATTATAAAGAAGAAGTATAGTATTACAGAAACGACGCCGGAACTGCCGTCTACCCGGCAATTAGCACCCAGAGAAGGAAGAAAATCATCTACGAGTCGCACAGCGTTAGAGGTTTATGCAAGACATACGTAACAGGACAGGATAATTTGCTTACCAGAACACCAAACATCTTGGCTAATAGCCATCTATTACTTGAAACACGGCTCCAATATTTGAGCAGTTCTTTTTGCGCGCCTTCGACGTTTTCTACCACGTCCTCCCTGCATCGTGGGTTAGAACTGTGTTGGTCTGTCAGAGCGAGCAGTGAATGGGTAACTTACGTGTTGGCGTCAATTCTTTGAATCATCTCAGACTGTTCGCTGACCATGGCCGCCAGTTGTCCGAAAATGGAACCCAACTCGTTAATGGTCGACTCAATGGCCTCGATCGCTTGCCCTCGTTGTTGGACGTAGGTATTTTGGCCCTCCTCCAACATCTGGAGCTGCATCTGCTGGTCTCCCATCGGGTTCAGCGAGATCAGATCTTGCTGCCCTGGGGCTGGCGTCCCCCTGCTAGGTGTGCCGTATAGCGGTGACGCAGATTGTTGTAGGGAGGCATGTGCGTGCTGTCCTACTGACGAAACGAAGTTCTCGGTCCTCGACCTCGACGCCTGGATGTTCTTGGTTCTGATCTCGAGCACGTCCTTGAAATTGGCACCAACATCTCCCAGCTTGCCCTGAAGGAGCAGGAGGATGTTCTTGTTGTTCTCCCCTTCTTGGTCGGGCTTCGGGTGCAGACGCCTAGAAAGATCTTGCAGGTTCCTGATCTTCTCGTTCAACGAAGACAGGTCTTGTTTGATGACAAAAGTCAACTAGCATGACGGGTTAGCCAGCCGGACATGGCGTCGAGGCGCAAAGACCAAGCGCATAACTGAGCTTACCTCGTTAATCTCAACAGGCCTGTCATCGAAAAGAGTCTTCTTCTTGGCCAGTTGTGCTAGCTTTTCCAGCTTGGCCATTGTCGCGGAGATGCCCCTTCCAATCTCTGCAGCCCCCCTCGCAAACTCGGACCTTCTTGGCTGGGCATCGCTGTTGGCAGCATGTTGTTGAGCGGTGTCGAGAAGGCGCTGCTTTCCTGGCTTTGCGGCCTGCCGACGCTGGGCAGCCGAAACAATCTGTCGGAACTCCTCCGTGCGGTCGTTGATGGCAAAGACAGCCATGGTTAAAGGTGTGTCGGTATATAGCAAGGCGAAGAACCGTCCGTTTCTAAAAGTAAATCGCAGGGAATGGGCCGTAGAGGGGTGCGTGTACCCCTAAGCGACCGGCACGCGGTTAGGTCGTTATCGATAAAACGTCGGTGTTCGTAAGTCAGGAATTGAGACGTCGTCAACTTCGTCAATCGCGACCGGGGGCGGATGCGACTCGTAGGCTGGAAGTATGCGGAGGAGATTATGGATTGGCAAAGTGGAAATGGGCGGATACGGGGGATACGGGCGAGGCTAATTCGCGGCTGGCGAGGAGGTCGGCGGCTCGTCGGGTGTGTTAATTAAAGGTCGTGTGTATGAAAGGCGCTACAAGAAGGACTCGCGATGGCGTATGAATGAGTGGCGTCGATATGGTCGTCGTCGTCGTGGTCGTCGTCGAGTCAAATGGTTGGTGTGGTTGTCATCGAGGTTGAACAATTTCCTCCGTTGTCATCAGCGACGGGAGTTCGATAAAGGGAAAACGTGGTTACTTGGTTTCAGGAGGGCCCGTGACGCTGTGTGGCTCGGCCCCTGCAGTTCAACAGGAAAAGTTCACCGTGCAAAAACTTGAAGCTGATTGACCACTACACTGTGTTTGAACATTTGCATGCACTACTGTACATTTGATTGGACAACACCACTCTGGGGGAGTAGTATGGTTGCCCCAGACTCAAGTCCCAAAGCCCAAGAATGGGAGGAGCATTTCTGGTTATCCGAGCTTTGTGATATGACGATATCAACATGTTTACGATGAATGTGGTCTACCGGAATGGGAAGACGCTTGAATGGCCTCTGTTCCTGGGCTGCTGCATTCTTGATCCACTGAAGTCCATGGACCAGGGGGTACTTGAGTGAACGACAGGCGCTTGGAGCGGTACCAGAAAACAGAGGCCTGTCATTGCTGTCAGTGTCAGCAAGGGGGTGATACGCAATTGGCAATCGAGTGAGGCTCTCGTCGGCCGCGACCACAGTACGTATGTAAGAAATTCGGGGCTACAATCAGGCTGTTGAATATAAATGGGTGGAAGAAGAATGTTGGTGGTTTGTCTCATAGCCGCTTCGCGTAATGATGACGGATTCAAGACGAATTTACAGTACTGACATTTGGACTCCATGTGGAAAGTCTGAAAGCGAAATACCGAACATCGTATGTATCCAGGATCGTATGGGTCCCGTATTCAAGCAGATAAACAAAAGATGCGACATGAAATTCAAGCTATCATTTCTAGAGCCTTTGTTATTGCCTTTGAACTGACACTACTTTGTGCAGTTCGTTGAGACAAAAAGGAAGCTTCCCTTCGGCTTGGACCCAGAGGTACAGTCAACCCTGCAATTAGCGATCAGAGGTATCTCTAACTGCATCAGCGGCCAAGTCCGGTGGTATTCAGTTAGTGCCCATAGTGGAGAGTCTAACAGCCCGTCTCATTAAAGCTCGCCCCACGTCCGCCTGACGTTCCAATCCTGTGCTGCTGATCCCTGCCGCGGTCCCGGACCACAATCTTCAACAACGGGAAAGAGCAGGGGAATGAATGGATGTCATCTGGTCAACTGCTAGCGCAAGTCCAAACATTTTCACGTCCGTCTTTTCTAATTCCACTTGAACTTGGAATCGTGATTCCAGTCTCCCTTCTATTCGACCATCTTCCAATCTGGCCATTTTCTACCCTCAACTTTTTTTCTGCGACAGTTCCGTCAAGCATTTGCGCATCCATTTCCCCTCTGGTTATCAATCTCCTATTGCGCTACTTTCAACTAATTTAATCGGCCGGCCAACCGACCAACCATCAACCACCATCCACCACCACCGACCTAATCTTCGGCATTTTCCTTGTCTCTACCTACGTTCCTCGCCCTTTCACACCAGACAGGCCGCAGACACCTTCGACGCCACGGATACACACCTTCGGAACTGCTTTTCGGATTCTCGAGGATCCGGCCTGCCAGACATTACGGGATACGCCAGGCTGCAGGAGGCTACTTTTACCTTAGATCGTCTGACTTTCGGTTTCCATCCCATACCTTCCATCCGACTCGATAGCGCCACCCCGACACCTGCTTGTACATATCGGCGCATGCCACAGCGACGCTCATCGCCATAAAGAGCAACGACCAATGCCATGGACGGGACATACGGGAACATCTTCCCGACAAACAACAACCCACTGTTAGTTGCCCTGCTCCTAGCTCCCCCCTTTCCATGATGCCCGAGCAGGTCGCTTCTCAGCCCGCAGTTGCTAAAGGCCCATCCGACACCACACACAGAAACCCCGGCGCTCCGAATTCGAATAACAAATACCAAATCAACGTCAACCGCTCAAAGACGAGAAAATGGGCCAACTTCAAGCCACAGAACTATGACGGCGATGATTGGGGAAGCGAGGAATATGATGATGAACCGGAACCTCCATCAGCCCCTCAACAGCCCGTCAAGCAGTACAAGCCGTATACACCAGCATTGCACCTACAAACTCAGCAACCGCCAGCTGCTCCCTCGGGCCGTATCGCTCAGATGGTAGCAGCCTCTTCCTCACCAGCGACGCCGAATGCCCTGGAAAGAGCGGGCACCTTTGGACAGCCTCAGTTCGATGCGCCTCAGACCAGTTCACCCGTGGTTGGAGGTAAACAGGTTCTTCCGTCCATGATGCGCGTGGCTACCATGCCCCAGAATGTCGGCCCGGCTTCTACACAGTTTCCCCCGCGCAAGAGCAGTATGGGTCCTCGCGAGATCCCGGACATGACTGACCCGACCCGCCAACCCAGGTCTACCACTTGGGCCGTCCCAACGCAGAGACCGTGGTCAGACACTCGATCAGCCTCCCCAAACGCCAGGTCCCCGGTGTCGCCTAACAAGCCGCTGCCCCTTCCCCGACCTACTGATATATATCGACGAATGGGCGAGGACAACAACGCGGGGCTGCAATCTTCGGGATCCGTAAACCAGGGACAGCCGGGTAACGGGGCTCACACTGCGGGCCTAAACCCGGGACCGAGTCACCAGGAGCGTCGAGGCAGCGCAGCAGGCAATGAAGGTGGTGATAATTCGTGGGGTCGGAGGCCGAGTCTAGCTCCAGTGATGGAGCGAAATAGCGAGTATGGGGCCGAAGGATTGCTCGCCGGACCTGCGTCGAAGGACTCTGGTGTTGAACCTGTCGCTTTTGGGGAAGAAGAGGACAAGGTACGGCGGTTCTCGACAAGTCCCAAACTGCCAGACCTTACACGCTTGTCAGGGTTCGGAGAAGATTTGTTTTCTACTCGGTTTTCGGTTCTAGCGCCTCAACTGGCTTCCATTCCAGACATCTCGAACCCCTCCAGCCCAGCAAAGGCCCCTGAACCAGAAGGGATCCCTAGAGACGAACGTGCCGAAAAGGGTGGTAACTCAGAAAACGGCATTGTTACACGGGCAAATCTCATTGTGGCGCCTACCTCACTGCCAGTCGCTGAACCTGCGTCTACCGCACAAGCGCCACCACCTTCTCTCGGGAGTGCGGCGGTGTCTGATGCAACACCACAGTTTGCACAGAAAGCCATTCGCTCTGAATCATCGCCTAACGAGTCTGTTGGGCTGCGGTACAACCAAGACGATGCTAATGAATCCCATGCAGTTGCCAACGCTCCTCAACAACTGCCATCTACGATGGAAACGCCACAGGAAACGATTTCATCTGATATGGACAAACAGCCTGTCCGCCCGCGCCTTCCAGGTGGTTGGGTAACCGAAACATTATCCACGCCAGGAGAAACCCCCCCGCCTGCTCGTAACGAGACTTTTTCGAACATGACGAGCAACTTTCCCCAGCCTCCAAGTGCGTCACTCGTCGCCAAATCCCATGCTGATGCTGAACGTGCGTCAAACGGCGATCTGTCTCAACAGCACGACCCAAGCGAAACGAGTGAAGCAGCTATCGAATCCTCCCATTCGACGTCTGATGGGGAAGCTGCTCAGGCAACACCCACCTCAGATAAGGACATTCACGCAAGTCTTGCACCAACAATGGAACCTTCAAAACACCGGGACATCACTCCAACTGCACCGTTAAACTTTAACCGTGGTTTGCTAGGGAGCAAGTCTGCCGAGCCACTGCACGTGCTACCTTCGCCAAACATGGGTGGTGGCTCGACCTTAAATACGCCTGGCGATTCCCCACTTAAAGAAAGTGACCTGCTCAGGGATGAGATAACCAAGTTTTTGGGTGACCCTGAGATATCTAGCAGCTTTCTGGATATTGCCCGATCATCGACAACACCAAATCACCCTGTTGCAGATGCTACCCGAGAGAGCAGCTATTTCGGAGATGTCTACGGTGACTATTTTGCTGCGAGCGAGGACAACCAAAGTCAAACCAAACCGGGGGCTACCACGCAACCGGCTGCAACAGATACACCTACACCCGTGGCGGCTGGCACGTCAGAGGGTGTTGTTGTAGCACCTCTCTCTGTTGCTACCTCTACAAGTTCTGGATCTGGTGCCGCTACTTCGGTGTCCAAGCAAGATCCGACTGGGGAAACGGCTGGGGCCCCTGAGTTGCGGCGTCGCTTTTCCTGGGAAGGATCCTCCGAACAGGACGCCTCAAACGCTCCTGATGTGGATCCTGCATACCATGTCGAGCAAAAGTCCCGGAGCTCTGGCCCTGAGGGTGTTTCCTTCACTCCGACGACGCCGGCTGCGGAAAAGATCGGAGAAACAATGGTGCTCACGCCGTCGAATACCAACGAACCCCTTTCTATTTCGACCGAAACTGCAAGTAAGCCGGCCCAGGCAGCATCGGGTGGGATCTCTCATGAAGTATCAGAAGTCAGCACGCTTCCATCACGGTCAATGCTAGAGCCGGCTTCTCCCATGTCTGCTGGCTCAGATGAGGATGCTGAATCCCGCCGTCGGGCTCTCTCCTTGGGTCAAGATAAGATTCTTGTTCAACCTTCACAGCAGCATCCAGCCTTTGGGGAGAATGCTTCCAGCCGCCCCCGTTCATTGGGACCAAAAGACCCGGTCAATATCATATCGTTTCGGCAAATCATGGATATGCCTTCATCATCGGATCGACTCAAGCACTACAACGAAACCCGACTGCAATTTGCCGCTATCGACACGGGATTGGAGGAGTGGCTCATGGCTATGAAGTCCAAGTATCCCGAACACTCGAACGCTACGTCGTCCTTCAAAGACTCATTGACGATGCCTGTTACGCCAATGGATGCGCAGCAAAGCGGAGAGGTTATGGCACTTGGTCCGGGTCATTTTCAACAAGGCGGGCGGCCAGGAACCAACATGCCAATGCCGCCATCGTTGCCCCATGGCCACTCGGGCTTTGCACATTCCAGCCAGCAGGTTGGGACCAAAGGCAAAGAACTCCTTTTCGCAGCTGGTAAGGCTGGAAAGGGTCTGCTCAGCAAAGGAAAGAGCAAGTTGAGGGGAACTGGCGATAAGGTATTTTTCTAGGTGTCCGTCTCATCTTCGTCGGCACGTGGTTCTGCTTCGATTTAGTCTTGATTTGGCTTTTAGCATTACCGGGACTGTTCTCCCATCTAATGAACTCTTTTCGACTGGGCATGGCCTATTGGGTTGTGGCTGACAGAGCTCGCAATCCTGGCCGCAGACATTCTATACATCTGACACGAAGCGGTTTGCCAATTCTACCACTTGGTTGATCCACCTTTTGTTTGATCTTCTACAGCCTACTGCGATGTATTATCATATTGGGATGGTTTTGATATGTAACGTTGGATCCAATGGACGATGTTAAGACTGCTTTGTTGATAACACGGATCATGTGCGAAGGAGGAAAGTGATGGGAGAAAGGTTGTGTGCCCATCAAGAAATTGGATGTGGAAGATGGCAACAAATTACAAAGTTATAAGGAAGTTCCTCACCTTGATGAGCCAGCCAGCCAGTACATGCCTCATATCCTCAGATGTCACAGGTACTTCCCTTCAGATTGAGTCGATATTCCACAGCCCCGGCGGTCGACTTCCATTCCCCTTCCATTCTTCCATATCGTCGGCACGAAACGATGAGCAGCATGGCGTGCCGCATTTCAGTTGCACAATGCGCATCCAGCGTCCACAGAATCCAATTCTCCAGATTCCAGAGATCTGCTTGGCGGCGGCACTGACTCTCGCTGTCCCGCCATTGTTGGCTGCCGTTTGCTTCTCCACACTGTCGATTTGTAGGGCCGAGACTGGCAGATTTCCCGTAGCCCAGGCATGGTGGCCCAGCGCTGTGTTCCCCCAACTTCCCTAGACCACGTTCCTATCAGACTGTGTCCGTTGAGTGCAACGGTGCGTTCCAGCTCGTGCAGGGCACCTCGATTGTCACACACTGCCTGCCCGCTTCGGCTATGACCCTGGCTCGAGCCTGGCTTATCCCTCTTCTGATCCTGTCATCAGCTCGCTAACTACGATGTTTACTTGGGATGTCCAATATTCACCGCCTAAGAGTGTGTCATCACAATTGTGAGGCCATGGCGTTCTTCAAGTACCTCCAAAGGGAGCCATAGCGGAAGGTGACCGTAGAAGGCCATGGGGATTCTGTCTTGGAGGACGTTCATCCGCCATGAAGCTGTCGTTGGACCGAAGGGATGAAGCGCCCATCTCAGCCCAGCAAGCCCAGCGAATCCCTCAGGCCCCTGTCGACCTGCACGGCGTGTTGGTGCTTCAGTTCCTGGACCCCTGTCCGAAAGAGACGCTGGGGTGGACTTCGACCAGGAGGCCCGGCTCCCGCAATTTCAGCATCTGCAGCAGCGTCTCCAGAAATCTTCAGGCCGGACCGCGTCTGCCTTGTGACTTGTCTCTCACCTTTCCCGCCTCAGCAGTTCCTGACCTTGACGCGCAATTCTCTCTTCACTTCTACGTCCATCTCTCACCTTGCTGAGTCTCTGCCAAAGACGAATATCAATCAATATAACCGCAACCCCAGAGACGCGAGCCTTGACTGATGTCAAGGGTTGATCGCTAGCCGCCGTAACAGCCAACCTGAGCTTGTCGTCGCCTATATCGGAAACCCTCTCAAGACCGCATACACCCACACCGTATGAGTCGAAGCTCAGCGGCAGCATCGACACCAGATCAACCGACATAACAACACGATCCTTCTACTTCTCTCACCATAGCCTCATCTCAAGTTCAAAGCTCGGGTTTGTCCATCCAAAACGAAGCTACTCCCCGCGCGAGTGCAGCTCCACCGAAATCATCATCTCTAGGCCCAAGCTCCTCGGCTGCTGGTGCCGTTGACCGGGAACGAATCGAGAGTGGAAACCGCGTGCTGGGGGAAACGCCCGAGAAGCAATTGCGGGAGAAAAACGTGGRCGAAAGACATGGTGATAGTCTACATCGAGAAGTAAGGCGATAGTGACAGTGACACGTCCTGCGTTGTCGTCTCACAGCGATCTCACTCGGACTCCACCGCTGTTTGTGCTCGTCCATAGCCAGGAGAGCCTTGCTGACATTGTACTGACCAAAAAGTCGCTTTGCCGTCACCACCTCCACGCGACAGATCGTCTGCCTCACCTCTCATGGCAGCTCACGCGCAAGCCGCGCATAACGGCCAATACTATACGCATTCGGCTGGAAACGAATCGCAGCAGGTCTACTTCCACCCACACCAACCGCAACATCAGCAGCAATATCAGCAGCAACAGGGCCACGCCCCGCAGTCGCATTTCCAGTTGCATTCAACGTCTCAGCCGCAGCCACAGCCTGATGGTGCCAATGCGCCGAATAGACATCCGTCTTTTATAGGGCTGCCTCCAATTTCTCGCGCATCCACCTTTTCATCTCTACTGAGACCCTTCCAGGTCGAAGGTTCTGCCGGCGACAACAATAGCAGTGACGCTGACGCTACCCCGCGAAACTCATACCAGTATCAACAAGGGCAACAAGGTGAACAACAAACCGTTGTCACAACCCCGCAAACTGTGTCTGAAACCATACCCATGGCTACGAACCAGACTGCCGGTGGTGTACCACCGCACGGCCAGTTCGCGACCCAAACGCCTCCACCTGGCCAGTTCATCCAAAATATGTATCGCCCAACTCAAGGTCCGGCGCAAGGTCAAATGCAAATCCAACAAGGACAACCGTTGCCCAATGGTTTCCCATCACCTCCTGGTACTGGATCCGTGCCTAGTCAATCGCCGGTCCAGGCCCAGCCAGGTTTACCCGGTCCACCAGGCAACGCCCAGGGGCAACCCGGATCGGTCCCGGCGGGAGCACCCGGGGCTCCCCTCCCTGTCATGAACGGCGGAGCTCCGCCCATGGCTCCACAGTTCACGCCAGCCAACGGCCGGCCCGTCATGATGCCTCCTCCTCACTTGGCAGGAAGGTTCCCGCAAGGAAACTGGAACTTGCAGGAGTCTCATCTGTCGGAGCCACTACAGCCCACGAATCGTCATCGACACTCGTCTAGCAATGCGTCACAGCAACCCTTCTATGGTTTCGATAAGGAGACGGGCGATCCGGCATCGCCGCGGAGCCAGAGGGCTCCAGACACAGAGCAGCAACCACAAATCCAGCCGGTAGACCAGAAGACGGACCGGTACGGCCAAGGTCCGCAACTGAATGGACAGACGAGCCCCGGGGATCTCATCGAGCAGCGTCCGCGCGGAAAGTCGTTGTCACAGACGAATACGGACATTGATGACCTACCCGCACCCGGTCCAATCCCAGCTGCTGATGGAAACAGGGCAAGGCGAAACTCGGGTATCTTCTCGAGCCTCCGAAACAGGGTTGGGGCAGGTACTCCGGTCACAAGTGACGCAGTTTCTGATGCCAGTGTCATGACTGATGAAACAGGAGGACAGCAGCAGAGACGCGCTCAAATGTTCAGTGCGCTGGGTGCCGGAGGTGGGACGGATGCCCCTCAAAGTAAGGAGAGCATCATTGCTCATGGAAGCAGCACGCCCGTGAATGGCGGGTTCCAGTCACCCCCTCCTCAGCACCAGCAACAACAGCCGAAGAAGAGTCGAATGGGCCTTAAGGCCATGTTCAGTCGGTCATCGCAGCAGGATGTTTCGCGACCATCTGGAAGCGTCCAATCTGCTAGGCCTACAACGCAGGGCCAAGCTCAAAATCAGCATCAGGTACAACAACCCGTTGCTATGAGTGGCGCCAACCCCATGTCTCCGCTGCGACCAAAGACTTCGGGCCAGGTCCCTCCTCAGCAACATCAGTCTTTTGCCTCTATTGCCGAATCTGAAAAGGCTAGGAAACCCTCCGGTGGAATATTTGGCATGTTTAAGAACAAGGACGCAAAGCCAGTGCCAGGTACCGGGGCTGGCCAGCCGCTCATGGACCCCAGGCAGACGCTACAAGGTATGGGACGAGGACAAATGGCAATGCCGGCCCCTGGGCAAGGGCAGTTCCCCCAGCAGCAGTATCGTCAACAGTTCCCAGTTGGCCCTGATGGGAAGTTGGTGATCTTCCCTGGTCAGCTTCCTCCTCAGCATCAGCAATTTATGCAGCAAGGCCATCCAGGCATGCATCAACAACAGCAGATGCAGATGCAAGGGCAAATGCCAGGACAACAACGACCCCAGATTAACATGCAGCAGTCACAACCTTCGTTGCAGGGTCAAACTGGAGGTCCACAAAGTCAGCCACAACAACAGCACCAGCAGCAGCTTGACACTCGTCAGGGTCAACCCAACGGCCAAAATGTGGTTTCTACCGGTCCTGTTAGCCCGCCAGTTGCTTCTCCCGCACCTTCAGACACTCAATCCGCGGTAGAGCAGTCTCGCTCCCAGCAATCTACACCACCCGCCACCAACGGACAGGCGCCTCCGGCGGCAATAAACGGAGGTCACGCCCGGACGTTCTCCCAAGGCAGTAACTTACCCAACATGTATACTCTCGGCATGAACGGTAATCAGCCAAATCAGTTGCCTGCGCGAAAGCCGGTAGGGTCCAGGGTTGTCTCAGCCCAGATCCCTCCTAGTAGTCTTGTGCCACAGCAACAACAACGCCAAAGGGGGGCTTCGGTCTCCTCAACTCAGCCTCCTCAACCCCAGAGTCCGCCGAGCACGCAACCCCCTTCAAGCTTGGGAACCCAACGCCCTTCGGATTCTCAGCACACGTTGGCATCTCAAGGCGGAAAGTCTCTTCCCGATGTTCCCACCTCTACGCAGCGGTCGGATCAAGAAGGCTCCGGTGCTCAAGATCAGCAAAACCAAGGGCCGGGTCGCCAGCAACAGCCACAACCTATGCCAGCCGGTCCGCAAAGCCTTGGCCAAGGCACTCCCAACCACAACATCCCCCCTCCTGGCCATTCAATGTCTCATGCGGCAACTATGGGGCCTGGCTTTCCGGCACAACAACAACAACCTCAAAGACCTCCGCCACCCAGCCCCGGTTTCCCCCCTCGGAATGTCATGACTACAGCGCCTCCGCCGAAGGAAAAGGAGCAGAGCACCATTTCCAAGCTTTTTAGAGGCACTAAGCAACAGACCTCGCCAACAACCTCTCAAGAGAAAGGAAAATCTTCGTTCATGAGCGCTTTGAAACGGGGCGGCAATACCAAGCAAGGAGAGGCCCAACCAAGGTCTCAGCCCCAGTCGCCTCAAGCCAACCAAGGACAGTTCCAGCCGAACCAGCAACCACAAAGGCCGCAAGGTTTACAGCCTCCTCAAAGCCAGCTGCCGGGACAACCGCAACAGCAGCAGCAGCAGCAGCAGCAGCAGCAGCAGCAGCAGCAACAAGAGTCACGGCCGGGACTGGGAGAACGACGGCCGAGCCCGCATTTTCAGTATCAAAATGAGAGGCAGGATCCGTCCAAAGCTCCTAGTCCACCGGCACAGGCGGACCTGGCCATGCGCCCACCTGGGCAGCAGTCATCGCAGCAGCCTACCCGTCCGCCTGTTACATCCGCTCCCGGTGCTTCCAATCAGTCTAGACCTGCGCCCCAAATGATCCAACAGGGGCAACAAGCTCCGGTGCCGGGACAGCCAGGCCCAGCCCCGGGTTTAGTTCAGGGGCAGAGACCGGTACCGGGACAGCCGTTGCATCCTAACCAGATGGCTGGTCAAGCTCAGGCTCAGGCTTTCGCTCAGCAGCAGTTTTTCCAAGCGCAAGCTCAAGCCCATGCGCAAGCTCAGATGTTTCAAAGGTTCCAACAACAACAAGCCCAGCTTGTTGCTCAAGGCCAAGCCCCACGCCCAGGTCAGCCTCCAAACCAAGGCCAAGGTCAAGGCCAGAACCCAGCGACATCTGCTCCCCCGGGTCAAGAGCCTCGATATGCCCAGGTGCCCATTCCAGCTGGTTATTTTCCTGTGCACCAAGGGATGGCACAAACTCCTTCTCCTATGGGCATGCCGATGCCGTACTTCATAAACGTTCCTGGCCAGCCACCGCAAGGCTATTTTATGCCGATGCCAGGGCAGATGATTCCCCCGGGGATGCCCGGAATGCCGCAAATGTTGCCTCCTGGGTTTGTCCCCGGTCAACCTTTCATGTACGCTCATCCCGGTGGCCCAATGCCGCCTCCTGGACCTCCTGGAAGCATGCCCATGGCTGGACCTTCAGGGAGTGTACCCATGGCTACGCCTCCTTCCGCTGGCACCCCTACCCCTTTCTTTACCCCACCGACTTCTCATGGAGGACCTCAACAAGTGTTCCATGTTCCCGTACACCCATCATCTCCTCCGCCGGGCAGTGAGCACTCTGTGCAGCATCCTCCAAGCATCTCACCTACTCCTCCGCCGTTCATCGGAACATCAAGACAGGCTAGCAACGTTTCTCCTCAACCTGAGATGCAGTTCCAGCAGCCACTCCAGCCATCCCCTTCTCCGCCAAACTATCCCCTCCCGAACACGCCTTTCTCGCCAGTGAATCCGGACGCCGCGAATGTCCCCAACCCGCCGCTTCCCGTGAGCGAACCACTGCAGCAGCTACAGCAACAGCAACAGCCTAACCCCGGTCTTATCCCCCAACGACAAGTCAGCCAAGTCAGCGCCATGTCCCTGCAGCCCAGCAACGGATCGCCATCGATGAACGTGATTTCGCCAATCTCGAACGACAGCGGAGTGACGCAGATTCCCGAGGGAGGACAGCAGCAACTTTCTCGCTCTGGATCCGCGGCTCTTTCTCCGGACTCCAGGACCGTCAGCCCGGAACCAGTTAATGTAGCCCAGAGACTTCTTGGATTGAGGATTGACGAGGATGGTGATGACGATAAGGACAGCAAGAAGGGTGAGAACGACGACCATCATCAGTGGAACAGAATCGCCACGGACAGTGACTCCAGGGCTGTCAGTCCGGAACCGCTCTTGGATGAACATGGGCCTATGACACCGCCGCCTACCACCGTCAGCTTCATTCGTGCGCAGGCACAGGAGGTCCATGTGCATCGTTCGCCGGATAGGCATGTTGGGGAGAACAATATCTATGATGCGACGCCGAGACAGTCGATTAAGTCCCCGGTTCTATTGCAGAGGCGCGATTCCATGGAAGAGGAGAATGAGACTGAGCTCCCGAAGACTGAGGACGAGGATTTCAATGGCAACGGGAAGAAGGTTGATGGGTTAGACGATATTCGTGAGCAGTCTCCCGAACATGGGGGCAGCCATTTCATCATGGCTCCTGTCGATGATGTTGATGAAGTCCAGAAATCAGCTGAAACAGCTCCAGCTCTTCAAGCGCCTGTTGAAAACGGGGAAGCTCACCACGGACAACCTGCCAGGTCAGAGGAGGATGAAAAGGAGGAACCGATTATACCAGGCCAGGTCCAGCATGTCGAGCAACAGCAGCAGCAGCAACAGCAGCAGCTTCACATCGCCGACGTCATGATCGTATCCGTCGATGAGACCGCCCAGTCCTACGAGCAAAAGAAGGACGTGGTTGATCACCAGCAGCCGCAACATCAGCCACCCCAACCC
This sequence comes from Neurospora pannonica FGSC 7221, assembly GCA_009805235.1. Taxonomy (NCBI): domain Eukaryota; kingdom Fungi; phylum Ascomycota; class Sordariomycetes; order Sordariales; family Sordariaceae; genus Neurospora; species Neurospora pannonica. The sequence goes on from RANY01000373.1 coordinate 50,803, forward strand.
CAACAAGATGCCTCTGCACCACCAGCACCGCAACAACAACCCATCACCATCTCCCCCGACCCTTCCCCAACCCAAAGCCCCGAACCGAGCAAACCACAACTCCATCACCCGCAGCCCACCGACAACGGCGTCATCACCACCGCCTCCGGCTTCCTCATTTCCTCCCCCCCCTCGAACAACCCCAACAGCAACAACCCCTCCAACCACGCCGACCCCTCCAACCACGCCGACCCCTCCAACCACGCCGACCCCTCCAACCCAAAGGGCATCCTCAAACCCCTAACCGACCGCTCCATCTTCGAAGAAGCCAAGCGCAAACAATTGCTCAGGGAGCAAGAGGAGAAGATCCCCGTGTTTTCGGACGATGATTACATGAATCAGAACAACGGGGCGGCGGGAGCGGCGGGGATGGGAGGAGCGGGGATGGGAAACAAAAAGAAGGAGGATGAAGATGCTGTGCCGATGATGAGCGCTACTAGTTATCCGGGGCAGGAGTGGAATCCGTATGATTTTGGGATGGGAGGAGGGGAGGGGGAGGGGTGGGAGGATTGAGGGGCGTTGAGTAGAGGCTTGGGTTGGTTTGGGGGAAYCAATGGATTGGGGAGGGGTGGACGGAGGAACGAAGGGAGGGGATAATGGCTGAGGGCTCCAGGGAGGTTTTTAAACCTCTGGCTCATTGCCATCTGATTGATACATGATCATTTTCATTTCGTTTTCAACCCCCCTACTTTATTTTCCCTGTGCAAGGCCCTGGCCACCTCTATGTAAAAAAGGCACCTCGTTTATATCCCCATTCGCTTCTCTTAGTTTGCATTCAGACATTTACTTCAGAAGTATCTCTGGCTCTAGACCCTCGGGCTTTTGTACCTAAACACTATAGCCGTTTTCATATTATAAATGTTAATAACAACTTTCCTTGATGGACATTAGTAAATACCGTAGTCAACAAAAGAGGCCGACCCTTAATCAAGGTAATAAGTCAAAATAAGTGGGGCCGTCACTAGTACGCGGTACCTGACTAGTATTCGGAACCACCAAGAAAGGTAAAAGGGGGTTGGTTGGGTTAAGGAAAATGGCGGGCAGGCAGGCCACGCGACGTCGTGACAAGGGGGGGAAAGAATGGAGAAAAGGGGTATATACAGAGTGTTGTTGACTTTAGTCGCTTTTATGTAATTTTGTCCAAGTCGGTGAGCGGAAATGATTCCATAAGTGGCGGGCGGTGATGTCCGAGCAACTACCTAAGTAGTAGGTAGGGAGGAGACAAATCATATGTGTATGTATAAGCTGAAATTGTTACAATAGGTCAGTATGCACTTTTGTGTCAACATCTTGCTGCTCAGTTCGTAAATGAAGAACATTTGTCAACTGCTAAACCGGAACCCTTTTTATTCCAGGAGGGTTCATGCATTATGATAAAGGATGCAAAAACTGGCTGGTCTGCGTGTGTTCACTCGGATCCTCCGAGTTTCTTTTCACCACATGTGTGCCTAGCTAGTTCCCAGATGACCAACCTTCTCCTGCCGTCATCTCTCTCCCTTCATTCCTACTAAACCCAAGCTAAGTATACGTAACGACAAATTGAAAAGGGCAAAAGTACATGCGAGGAACGAGCGTGTGTGGCTTTTGAATAGACCCGATTAAGTTTGTATATATCCATCCTTCTTTCCTTCCTAGCGTAAGTGTGGAAGCAGCTCCTTCCTCCCAGCCTTTCATCTCTTTCATCTTTGTGTAGTAGTTAAGAATTTCCCTCCCACCCATTATCAGGTTTGTATAATCCAAATCCCCCGTTTTCTCCTTATGTGTGATGGGGTTTATGAGAGGGAAAACGCCGCCCCCATGCGGCTTCGGTATCATATCATACAGTTGTGCTCAATATGAAAAAGAGCAAGAGAAAAATTTGAATAGCCAGAACCAGAACGCCCGATATTGTCAATGTTGCGCCTTCCAAAATGTGTGAACCAAAAACAGCTTAATAAAAACAGAAGCGAAGAAAAAAAGATTAATAATCAAAGCATGAAAAGAAGCGCATTTTTGCACTTTGTCGTCGAAGAAGCTTTGAGCGTTTAAGCTGTGAAAGCTCCGGGTATCGTCACAGCAAGTTCCTTTGGTTCCTCAGTGGCTGGTTCGACCTTGGGGGCGATAGGCTGCTTGGGGGTATCTTCGGTGGATGGCGGGGATTGAGTAATTTCCGCTTCAAGGAATTCAAACTTGTTGGCGGGGGTCTTGGGCTCCTCCGAAGCTACCTTGACCTCTTCGGTAGGTCCCTCGATGTCCTCTGCAGGAGCCTCGACCTGTTGTTCAATGACTTCGGCCTTCTCTTCAGACACTTCGCTGATCGCAGTAGGCATCTCAACCTCTTCTACAGGCGCCTCTTTCTTCTCCGCGGTCTCGGGTTGGTCGACAGGCTCTGGGGCAATAACAGAAGTAGGTTGCTCAGGCGCCTCGGGAACTTCCGTCTCCGAGCTCTCCTGTTCGACCGCCTTTGCCACTTCCGCCACGGAAACTGAGGTTTGTTCGACTTCGACAGCAGCGGGCTTCTCATCTCCATCCTTGTCAGCGTCGAGACTCGTCCTGGGACTCTTGTCAGCCCGAAGACTAGGGGCTCGACTGGGTGCCCGACTATGGCTTGTTTGGAAATGGGTGATCGGGAGCACACCACCACCAATACGGCTCCAAAACATCTGCTCCCGTAACCGTACGCTTTCGGTCCATGCTGCCTTCTCCGCATCCTCGTCATCCGCTCGCCAGTGACCGTCCTTGACTATGCGAAGGAATCCCAGGAAATCGCATGTTGATCGGACTCTGGACAGGCAATACCTGCATAACGCATATCCAGTTTGCGCGGAACCGGTTTCGCTGATCCGGAATCGATGTTTCCGAAGAAATTCTTCCTCTGGCCTGGACTCCCCGCAGAGAGAGCACGGGCTCAACTCGGGCCTCGAGACCCTGCCAAACCTGCTAGTTGTTGTTGTGGCAGCTGGGACTGGCTCTACTACAAGCGAACCGTCAGTCATCGCTGTAAGGACACTCCTCCGGGCAAGCCAAGAAAGCCCTGGAGCGGTATCGAGCCGAAGTGTTGGTTCAATGTCCTCGGTTAGGGTCCTCTTGTAAAACCTGGTATCCTTCAAGGCCGGAAGAGGGATGGCAGCGGCGCCGGGGCTGGCGGTAACGGTCGATGCGGGTGTAGCGGAAGTTTGGGAGAAGGTCGATTGGGCAGTTGCGATGGTCGAAAGAGACGTGCTGGAGGCATTGGCGAGCGCAAGATGAGCACCTACCGATCCTAAGCCCAGGCCGAGAGACGTGAGTGCAGAGCCGGTAGATGGTGTGGGTACGCGCTGGGCAGAGAGCCTCTTGGATGTGCGGATGAGATCTTTGAAGTCGTTGTACGATGCTAGGTCGGTACGAAGTACGGGCTTCAAGAGATGAGTAAAACTGGTAGGATACGAAGGAGACATGGGCTCGACCACGCTGTGTTGGCGGTTGTGATGGCCATGGTGTAAGCGATCGGAAAGGCCTTCCTCATTTTGTAGCTCAAACTTGCTGAAACCTGGAGAAGAAGGCGCCGTTGGAGGTATCTGCTCGTCCTTCTCGGCGCTCATGTCCTCCATGAGGTGCTTTAGCTCGGCTAGTTGCTCCTGTTGTGACTTGAGTAATCCCTCGGTATCCACGAGTTGTGCCCTGAGCTGGTCGTTCTTCCGTTGCAGTATCTCCTGCTCGATCCTGGCCTCTTCCTTGGCGGAAATAACCATTTTGTTGGCTTCCTCGAATAGGGCGGCTGTTAGGTTCTCCAACTCCTGTTCGATTTTCTTCTTTTGCTGTTCCACATCCAAACGAGCCTGCTTCTCTTCGGCAATGACTCCCAGCAGAGTTGTCTTTTCCGCCTCGACCGTTTTCCTCCGTACCCAAACATCACCAGCCAGCATCTCCCTTTGCTCTTCCACTGTCCTTTCGAGTTGCCTGATCTTGTCGCGTGCCTGCTCTAGCTCCATTTTGGTTTGCGATAGGTTATCATCCAAGGTGGTCTGGTGGTTGATTGCGTTAATCAGTTTCGTGCTGAGGGTGGCCACCTCCTGGTCGAGATCGGGATGGTGATGACTGGTCATGGAAATTCCGCTTGCGGGGCTCATAGCTCGGCTTCGGGGATCGGGGAGAGTCGTCAACTCATTCTCGTCGTCGATGGGCTGCGGAGAGAAAGGCCGCCTGAGACGCGGGGTCGACGGCGGTACATTGCCAGAGGCGGGCTCGCTTACGGATGGTAGTTCGGGTGGTGCATCGGAAATCGAGGCCCTCGAGGCGGTGTTTCGGCTGAGGATGCTGGAGAGAGATCGGGTGTGGCTTTTGGAGAGGCGTCCGTTGGCCGGTATCGGTATCTGGTGCGAGGACCAGCCCGTCACAGTGACAAAGCTTTGCCATAGTCCGTTAGTGGTGGAGACGGCAGCCATGTGAGAGCTTGTAGTGGAAGATGCCATCGAGGAGAGCCTCGAGGGCAAGCGAGTGTATCAGGCGTGGTAGCTCCTGGATCCCAGGAGGGATTACCCAGAACTAGTACCCCAACTTTGGGGGACCATGGACGCCCGGGTCGGGCAATTCGGTTCAGCGCACGAGACACTGTACGACCCAAGAGCCTGTGGACAAACTTGAGGGTGTAACGAGGGGGTTTTCAAGCAGGCATAGCGGGATGGAAAGTCTAGAGACGGCCGGGGCACTTACGAATCCAGCTTGTCGGTGTTGGTAAGGACCACACCAGGGACTGGCGGGTCCTGTAAAGGAGAAGCTGGAGCAACAGGGAAGGGCCTAGGCGGCGGCGTTATGCTTTCCGACTCTATCGTGGCGTGCAATGGGCGCACCGGGCCTGCGTCGGTCGAGTAATGCTGAGAAGCTATGTGAAGCAAACGGGAGTGTCGCAAGGATGGGAAGTCGCGTGGTGCGCTGAATGGAGTCGGTACGGGAAATTGAGTGTCTAGTGGTTGGTGCGGTCGGGGGCTTGTATAACGTCGTTCAGACGAAAAGTCGCTTAATGGCAAGCCGAGTATGGCAATCTGTAAGACGGAATGGAAGCGAAAATTATAGTTGTAATAGGTAGTTGGGGTCCGGCTGCGGGTGTTGATCTGGACAGGACAAGGAGCGAGAATTTTGGAAAAAGGACGGACGACAGCTCAGGAGGGAGCAGATGGCAGGTGAGGGACAGATGACAGATGATGGATGATGTGTGTGGCAGCAGATGGGGCGAAAGTCCAAGTGCAAGTCCAAGTGGAAAGTGGAAAGTTTGTCGGGTATATGCGCGTGGATAACGTTATGGCGCAGAACAGCACTGCAGCGCTGGGTGTCGCTTATTACGCTTAGAGACCCACTCTTTCCCTACTGAAGTCAAACATCCCATTGGCTGGTTTGTCTTTTCTGGTTCGTGCTGGCCTTTTTTGGTCGCCAAGTCTCATGTTCAGTCTGAAGTCACTTTTGGTCGAGGTTGAGAAGACATCTTCACGAAAAGTCACCGCAACGAAAAGCTTCTTGAACCAGTAAACGCAGCGCGCCCAGAAGCCGGCTTTTTGCTCTGACCAGCTTCATATCGGGTTGTGGTGAGGTCGATGCAGCGGTTGGAAGAAGTGTTGTTGAAAGTCACTGTCTGTATGTGGGTCTCTAAGCGTAATAAGTGAATCCCAGCGCTGCAGCCAACTTCCACTTTGCAATCTCGAACCCACCGGACTGTATCGGTACTAGTACGGAGTAGGTACGGATCCGTGTTCTGCGACTTCCAGGTAGTGGCCGGGCTAGCGATTGTCGTTAATTTGTGACTGCGTTTGTTGCAAGACAGTTGTCATTGGCGCCTTCCGTGTTTCCCAACTCGGTCCTTGGCTCCTTGCAGCATGCGCTGTTTACCCACGGGCGAATGGCGTCAGGCTACCAAAATGCTGAAGCGTCGGTGCTGAGAGCTCAGCTTTGATTCCATTTTTTTCTTCCGACTTTTTTCTTCCGCCGTCCTGGACTCGCTCTCCTCGCAGCTCTCGGCGATCCATCTTCGTGGCCAGGAGCTCCTGAACGGGGGATCTCGCCCAGTCCATCATGGCCCGAACGGGTTAGCAGCTCCCAGATCCTGACCGGGGGCTTCTGGTGGGGATCTCGGCCTCCCCTGGCGCTGGCGGCACCTGCGATGGGTTCGTGCCGTGCGGTGCGTGGTCTCGTCTGGAGCTCCCGCCCGTAACCGTAAATGGCGAGGGACACAAAGTCCCTTTTGCTGTTTTTTCCCAACAACCTCACATAGCCCATGTCAATGACCCTCGGACCCAACGAGATGCTCGCTGTACCTGACCCTTTGATCCTTTGCTGCCGGTTTATCGTGCAGTGCAGCGCAGCGCAGTGCTGTCCATTCAGTTTGCTGCCCGTCCTTGATCCCCTTGCGTTACGCTGTTGCGGGGAAATGAGACGCACAACATAGTAAGCCTCACTGACTAGCCTGGTTACATGCAGCGAGCGAGCATCAGTAAACCTGAACAGTGGACTGTGTGCCCTGGACGGGCGACTTATCCGTTCGCTGGGCATGGAAATCCTCACGTCGCCCAAGATAACTTCCTTGGATCTGCGCTTTTATCCAGGATCACGGTATTTTCGCGGTTTTGGAGTCCCAGTGATCCCAGTGATCCCCTTTCCCCCTGGATTTCGACGGCATCCAAAGGCGTCATAATGACCAGGATAGCTCAACTTCCAAGGCCGTGCTGTTGCAACGAGGCACTCGTCACATCTTCACACACATTCAGGCACACGAGAATCAAAAACCCCATCCCACCCTGCCAGGGCGGCTGGGCGGTTATATCTCGCGACAATCCAGCTCCATCGTCCGTCATGTTGTTGTCTTCGTGGATCGATAGAGGAGTCTTGCGTCTAGCATCACATTCTTAATTGGGAGTCGCTAGACATAAAGTGCCGAGGAATAGCAGGATAAGATACTGTACATGAGGTACTGCCTCATGTCATGGCCTGATGAGTACTAAAGATGGGAGCCATCGATAAACACGAGTTACAACACGAATCCTAACTTGGGATCTCGGCATCTTGACGTTCCATTCACAACTAGACTTGGCAGCGGCCCAAAGTCTGGATACGATCTGGATACGATATGGAGATCCCTCCGGCGCGCCAAAAACAGCAGGAATACCATCGAAACAGGAACCACAAAAAGTGATGTGCTTGGTGCTACTTTACAGCGCTACCACATTACAAGAACGCTGTAAACGTCCATAACGCTAGCACATGTGTCCCCGCCTTCCTTATGATTCGTCCGATTTGATTCGTTTGACGTTACAGGACATATAAAAGGGCGAAACCCAAGTTGGAAGGCTGCAAAGAAAAGAAGGCCAACACCATCGCGGATGAGGAAGCCAGTAAATGACAAAACAAGATCCACGTGTTATACAGCCTGGATACATAGCTCCGGTTTACGGTCCGGTTCACAATGCGGTAATTCGGGTCGATAGCAGATGAAAAGGTTGACATGATCTTCTTAACATCGGCGTCTTTCCTCGAGACTACATAGCCCAGCCAGACTTGATAGGGACGATAGAGGGTTTCAACAACCACCAATGCCGAGCCGAGCGAACTATACAAACCCCATTGTCTCAGGGAGGAAGAGCAAAACCTTATTGTGTTCTACGTCGCCCGTGAACCGGAGATTACACATGGCGCCCATCCGGATTCCAGGGACGTTGTCTCAGACTCTCAGACACAGAAGGACCAAAGCGTTCGGAGGCGTTCCGAACAAAGCGGCTGAAGGTTGGACGTCAAACTCCGAGTCCGAGTTTGACTCCGGATGCGAGCCCGTCCGTCCGGGATCGACTTAATGTTTTATTGACCTAGTAGGCGACCGGGAAAGGGGAACGGAAAATGCCCCAAGATCGAATCACGGTACTGCTCACGGGACTGTGGCAGCTAGACGTAACAGAGTTAAACCGGTAAGTTCTTCAATGAGACGAGTTTGTGAACAGAGCAGATGTGCATCCGTTGATTGACAATAAGGAAACAGTAGCAAGTCAAGCTATGGGGGTGTGCGTGTGCGGAGGAAGGTATACCATACAGCTACCCATTACTCCCACATCCATTTTTAGATCTCTCGTTTTCCCCCCCACCCCTTGCCTCAATCCGTCCTCTCTATCTGGCTAAACCAACCATCTCTATGCCTTTGTTTTGGTCCTTCATTAAAGAAGATTGAGTTTCCCTGGTGTCTGTTGTACATAGGTTTGATATGGTTGAAAGATGGAAACAGAGAGATGAGGTATGGCTTCAAGTAGGCACCGCAATGATCTAGAGCTCATCCTTCGCCTCGGTCTTCTCTTGGGCCTCCTCTCCAACCTCCTCGGCCTTCTTCTCGACCTGGTCGGCCTTCTCCAAGACAACCTCTTGGGCCTTTTCTCCAGCTTCTTGAGCCTTCTCCTGAACCTGTTCGACCTTCTCAGCGACCTTCTCCTGGACCTGTTCAGCCTTTTCCGCGACCTTCTCCTTAGCGTTGTCAACCACGCTCTCAATCTTCTCCTTTGGCTGCTCAGTCGCCTCCTCGACATTCTCAGCGGCCTTCTCGGCAGCCTCCTCAGCCTTCTCCTTGACTGGTTCAGCGACCTCTTGCACCTTTTCCAGAACCTGCTCGGCCTTCTCCTCGACCTGCTCGACCTTGCCGCCAGCCTTCTCCGCGACGTTGTTCTTCAGGTTATCGACATTGTCGGCCACTTTCTGGATACGCTCGACAATATTCTGGATCTTCTCCTGAGCGGCCTTGACGTCCTCGCTCTGCTCGATGTCCTGCGAAGCGGTGGCTTCATTGCTCTCGCTGGCCGGCTTAGCGACCTTCTCTTCGGCTTCCTTCTCACCGTCGACGCTCTTCTGGGCTTCGGGAACGACCTCTTCGGCAACAGGAACATTAGGAGTCTCCTGGTCAACACCTGAAGTATTAATGTTAGCATTTTGACACCCAAGGTTTCAGCATACGGCGGTAGATTTACGTACCCTGAACATCCGGATGCGGGGGCGCAACGGGCTGAGAAGCTTTGGGAGCAGGAACAACCTTAGGCGTGCCGCTTCCACCAAGCTGAATTTCGTTGCCATTTGCATCGATGACGCGTGTTCTCGTCTCATACTTGGTCTTGAACTCGACCTTGCCCTTGAGCGCTTCGACTTGCTCCTCGTTGAGAAGGTTACCATCCTGATCGCGATACTCAACCTTCTCCTCCCGAGAGATGACGCGCTGGCCCACCGGGTTGGCACTAGGCTCCTGCTTGGCGGCTTGTTGCTCCTGGTTCGCAATAGGCTTCTGAGCCTGAGGAGGCGCGTTAGCCACAGCAGGCCTCTCAGGCGTGCCCTGAACTGGGGTCTGGGAAGGCTTCTGGCTGGTGGGGGTAATGCCGTAGTAATTGTCGTACTAATCATCAAGCGAGGAGTGTTAGTATCCAAGGGTATGTCGTTGCTGTTTCAGCCAAATCTTTGGAGTGTGGTAAGTTGTCGCTTCCTGCCCGAAGCCTTACTGAAAGTTGAGGCTATCCATTGCGCCTTCGCCCGCCCAAGGGATGAGACACCCAGTGGCTCCGGCTATCATTTCTCTACCCTCTGTCGGGCATATGTCTTGGGGGTATGGTTTGATGGGAGATAGAACTTACGCTATCTAGGAAGGTATTGCAGTCGAAATCCCAAGTGCTGAAAAGCTTGACCCTCTTGCATTCAGCCTTGGTCCAGGGGTTACCGTAGGCAAGAGGAGAGAACAACCAGAAGACGACCATCGACAAGGCAAGGAACAAAACGGCGCCGAGTCTGTTGAAAATAACCTTGTCCTTGACGAGAGAGATCCTGGCTGTCACAAAGTCAAAGACTTGGCAGAAGGCAATGATGGCGAAGTACAAGGCAGGGAAGTAATGATGCAGGAAGAGCTGACGCTGCATAAGGTAGAAGGGGAAATAATGGAGCGCCCATCCAAGAACAGAGGTTCCAACCTCATAATCGAATCGCTTGAAGATGGGATTAGCGTAATCGTTGCAGCTGCGCTGCCAGCGGAGAATAGCGATGCCCTTGAAAAGGACATAGATAACAACAGCGGCAGTAGCGCTCCACCAGATGATAGGGTTACCCATCAAGTAAACCTGACGGTGTTGCCTGCCCCAGAAGTTGATACCGCGGCGGAGGATAGGCCAAGCCTCGGGGCGAGAATCCCAGGCATGCGATTCAACAAGGCCGGCATTCGTCTTCCACATGACCTTCTGAAGCTCCCAGAACTTGCCGAAGAAGCCAGGGTTGCGATAGTTGACCTTTTCGGCGTCAGCTCCGAGCTGCGGATGGTCGTTGGACTCGATATACCAAAGACTGTTGGGAAGGGAACCGCCCTTGGCGCAGGTGACTTCCTGTTGCTCCGAGGCCCAATCAGGAAGTTTAACCTTGTGGGAGAAAAGAACACAGCCCGTCATGATGTGCACCAGCTTGAACTTGGTGTCAATGGTACGAAGACGTTCCTGAGCAACGCCGCTCTTGGACTTCTTCTTGACAATCTCGACACGGAAAAAGTCGTTGGCATCTCCATCGAAGCCCTCATAGCCATAAGCCGACACCTCATTCTGCCAGTCAGCCTCAGTAACGGGGGGACGAACGTCATGAGAATGGAGACGACGGTGAGTAGGCAGATGATGGAGACGGAGAACCATGCCATCCTTGATATAGGGGGTTTCGGGGAGGTTGTCCCATGCGCTAGTTCCGTTGATGGGCTGACCATCGATGCCGAGAGGCTGAGTCTGGTTCTCGAGGAGCCAGATGTTGTTCTCATCCTTGTGGGGATAGAGAGTAATCTGCTGCTGCTTTGAGCCAGTGGGGTACATCAAGGGGTGCGAATGCAGATAGCCTCCCTGGGTGTTGACGTGCCTGATGGTAACACGGCTACCCATAAGAACGTCGGCCGGGACATCTTGCATGCCCTTCGAGTTCAGAGTCGACTGGAACTCGGAGCTCATGAAGCCGTCACCGTCGCCAGGGTTGGTAAGGCACAGGAAGTGGATTCCGAACATGGCCATGTAGAAAGTAAGAGGGATGACAATGAGGCAGAAAGCGCGGGCCATGAAGTGCTTGGTGAATGCGCGAGGGGAAACATGCTTGTAATCGCCAAGCACAACCCAGAGCTGAATCAAAGTCAAGCTACCGACCCACGCAATGGTGAACAAACCAACCCACTTGATGCTAGCGGTGATTCCCAAACCAAGACCGGTGATGGCCAGCCAGAACCACCAGCTTGGTTGAAAGGCCTTAGCGGGTCCTAGTTCTTGTTGGTTGGTGAAGGCAGTGAAGCCAAGGGCAGTAAGGGCGGTTCCAATCATCAGGGGCGAGTCAAGCAAGATAAGCCGGGCCTGGGTAAGAAGGCCGTTCTCTATAAAGAACCGGTTTGTTAGTCATGTAAGCTGTGAGATTGTTCTTCTGTCTATCAGACGTACCGAAGATAATAAGACCAGCCCCCATGAAGGCAGTGGAGCTACGGCATCCAGCTGCCTTGAGTGTGAGGAACATAGTAGGAGCCAAAAGGATACCGCAGATAGCCGGGAACATGCGCATGGCGACATAAGGAACGCCAGGCTCTATGTAGTCCTTTCCAATCTCCTTGAAGTCAAAGCTGCCGTCGAACCCAGCGAGCCAGCCGAAGAGGGTAATCATGAGCTTGGCTAGAGGCGGGTGGACGTCCATGAAGAACTTGCCCTTGATGTACTTGGAAGCGAAGCCACCGAAGCTGTTACAGACATCGAATCAGTATTCTGCCAAGCGAGCAACAATATCCTCCCATGGGGTGTCTACGTACTGGACTTCGTCAAACACGACACTGTCAGGCTGGTAAATGCGGAATAGGCGAACAATGGCAGACAAAATCGTGATGATAGCGAGGAGCGTGAAGTCGGACCCGGGAAGCAAGAACGGATCATTGTCCTGGACACCCTCGGACGAGTAGTCGTCCTTGACCTTGGCGGACTTGTTTTTGTTGTTCTTGTTCTTGGAGACGGTCGCGGAGGCCGGCACGGCTTCGTAGGCGGGCGGCGGGGCATAGGCCGGGGCATAT
>RANY01000374.1:0-31518 GCA_009805235.1 Neurospora pannonica FGSC 7221
CGCCGCCAGTTCCGCAGCCTGCCGAAGCTCCGAGAGTGACGTCTCCGCCTCCCAAGCCCGCCCCTACACAGCAGCAGCAGCAGCAATCCAAGCCCAGCGGCCCTCCCCCCGTCGCAGAGAAGCCCTCGAGCTTCAAGGATCGCATTGCTGCCTTCAACAAAGCTGCGGCCCCTCCCCCTGCTCCATTTAAGCCTACCGGTTTGAGCTCTGGCGCCAACTTCATCAAGAAACCCTTTGTTGCGCCTCCTCCCAGTAGGAATGCCTACATTCCTCCTCCCCAGCAAGCCCCCGTTGCCAAGATCTACCGCCGTGATGAGGATCCGGAGATCAGGGAACAAGAGGCTCAAGCCCAGGAAAATGCTGCCAAGGCAGGTCTCGTCCCTGCCACTGCCTCTGCCTCGAACGAGGGAGAAGGTGAGGAGGATCAGCCGAAGCCGTTGAGCCTCAAGGAGCGTCTGGCCCTTCTGCAGAAGCAGCAGATGGAGACGGCTGCTCGACATGAGGCCAAGAAGGAAAAGCCCAAGAAGCCCGTCAAGAAGAAGGTTGAGACCCACGAAGCCGCCGAGGAGGGCGAACCTGCCGCGGTACCCCTCGAAAGACACGACACCGAAGAAACTGTAAGAAAGTCGGTGGATGAGGCTCACCAACCACGCGCGCCAGCACCCAGGCGCAAGTCAAACTTTGGTGTTGAGCCTAACGATGGCAACGAGGCCGACATGTCTGGCGCCGGCGAGACAACGGAAGGGCAAGAGGATCTGACCGAAAAGGAGGAGGTTGAAGAGCACAAGCATGTTGCTACCGCCGCTAAGCAGGAAGACGCCAAGCTTGATCAGGAAGAGGACGAAGAAGACGAGGAAGAGGAAGAAGAGGAAGAAATTGACCCAGAGGTTCGGCGTAGGGAGGAACTGCGTGCTAGAATGGCCAAGATGTCTGGCGGCATGGGTTTGCCCGGAATGCCCGGCATCTCCCTTTTCGGCGGCCCGCCTCCTATGCTGCCCAAGAAGAAGAAGCCGGCTCCTGAGAAGGTGGAGGAATCCGAAGAACAGCCCACTTCCCCGGTTCAGCGTGCGCCTCCTATCCCGACCATGATGGCTCTCCCTGGTATGTCCCGGGCACCGGAACCTGTGCGCTCCCCCGAAGTCGAGGAGCCCCGTTCGCCCTTGCATGCGCCGCCACCGCCCACTCGTCCTCCTCAGCAGGCCGAACCGGAGCAGCCGGTGTCTGAAGAGGAGGAAGAGGAAGAGGAGGAGACTGAGGCCCCAACACCGCATCAGGCACCTCCGTCTTGTAAGTCTCAGACACTTGGTGGCCTTGCCAACTGACGATACTAACTCTAATGCCAGTGCCTACGAGGGATCCCGGGGTACCACCTCCTGTGCCCGGTGGAAGACCAGCTCCGCCCCCTGTCCCTACCGAGGGTAAGCTTCTCCGTTGACGATAGCTGTAAATAACTTAACTAACTTGGTTCAGCCCGTCCGCCTCCCCCTCCCCCGACTGCATCGGCCACGTTCTCGCCCAGTGAAGGCTCTGCATCAGATGACGAGCTCTCGGAAAGACCCCAGGATGAGTCTGATACTCCGCGCGCTGCCGAGAGGTCGCATACAGCTCGGGCTCCGCCGCCGCCCCTTCCGGCTCTTGCTCCGCCGACACCGCAGATGCCTCCTCCCCCAGTGTCACCCCCAACCTCGCCAGGGGTTTCACAGGGCAGACGCCAGTCGTACTACGAGGCATCACCCCGGTCCCCTCCCCTCCCTCCTGCTTCACCGTCAGCCAAGCGCGAAAGTCGGTTGCCCCCTCCGATTCCCGGTATGGTCCCCATAAACCGGGCTCCTCCCCCGCCTCCTCCGGCAGCGCCACCAAGGACACCGATTACGGAATCTTTCCATCAACGCCAGCCTTTGTCCCCTGGAAGGGCCACTGGCGATAATGAAGTGGAAGAAGAGGTTACCGAGTACGAAGGCGATTACGATACGGATATTGCGTCCTCTGTTCCCCATAAGGATGCATTGAAGTCTCACCAACGTGATGCGAGCTTTGACGGGCCCGCGTCGCCACGCTCACCCGTGTCCCGCCCACCTCCTCTTCCCCCGACATCACCACCGAGAGCCGGCCCCCCTCCTGTTCCACTCATGTCTCCAGTAGAGAGCCGAAAGTCTGTCGACGTGCCACGTGCGGCCCCTCCACCTCCTCCGACGCAAGAGATGCCTAGATACGAGGAAGGGGACTTCGACCCCTACAACTACTCATCGCCGACTCACGGAACATCGTCGATACCGTCCTTCCCTTTGCCTGCTTCGTCTCTGTCTGAGCCATACTCTCCTGAGACACCTTTCCACGGAACCCCTCAAAATCCAAGGGCTCCTCCCCCGGCACCTCCCGGTAGTGGCCGTCCATCAACCCGGCAGTCGATGGATGTTGCGCGTTCAAATGTTCGGCGGTCGGTAGATGTGACGCGGCCATCGATGGAATCAGGCTTCGTTGCTAACGACATCGACCTCACCAGCCAGTCGACTTGGTGGCTACAGCCCAAGAGCCTTCCTCCACCGCTTCACGGACGCAAAGACATCCTCTTTGAGTCTGAGGAGTCTACCGCGTCTGATCCCCACTCCGGTAAGACTATTGTCACCCGGGACATTTACGTCTTGTTCCAGGACTACTCCCAGACCGTGATCACCGTCCGCTTCAACCCTCATGACCCGTCCGACGTCGAGCTCGAGCAGCGCCACGAACCCCCTCCCCGCACCCTGCGTCAAGACCAGCTTGAACAGGGTTACGAGCGTTTCGGACGCGCCATCAGCGAGGCCGTGTCTAGCAAGAAGGACACCGTCGTCGGCGATGGCGCTCCCCAGGCGCTGATCTACGAACTTCTCCGTCCGTTCAAGGACGCCCTCCTGCCCGTGGGCACCCGCGCTTACGGCGCCCTGGTGTACTCCAACCTGGCCAACGCGAGCACCACCCAGAACGACGAGATCCGCCCCGGCGATATTATTTCTATCAGAAACGCAAAGTTCCAGGGCAAGCACGGCGCCATGCATGCCAAGTATAGCATGGAGGTCGGCAAACCCGATCATGTCGGTATCGTGGCTGAGTGGGATGGCACCAAGAAGAAGGTCAGGGCGTGGGAGCAGGGCAGGGAGAGCAAGAAGGTCAAGGTCGAGAGCTTCAAGCTTGATGATCTCAGGAGTGGCGAGGTCAAGATTTGGAGAGTCATGCCCAGAAGCTGGGTCGGCTGGGAGGGAGGGAACTAGGATTAGGATTCCTCATCGACCGGTGGGCCGTTGACAACAACGCTAGATATTGATGGGCGTTTGTTTGGGGCTGAGATGAGAAGGAGAGCTGAGCGATTCAGTGCGATTGGCAGTGTGTTTGGTGTTTTGGTGAGGGTTGTAGGTTCTAACCATTAGTGATGACCGCGACCATGGAGAAAAGACCAATGCGTTGAAGTTACAGTTGCTTCTTGTACCTGTTTCTTCTTTGTCCTTGAGTTTTTTCTCACTTTTTTGCGTGTAAGTATTGCGTGTTTTGTTTTGTAAGAAGGAGCGGTGGTGGGTTGGAAGTGAGAGATGAGAGGTGAGGTTGTTGGGTGGTGGGAGAATTAAAGTCTTTATTACAAGTCATCACACACTACTAAACTCAGAGTCATAATAAGTTTTTTCCCCCATACATACTACAAAACAAAACACACAACAAACAGAACAAAACACAGACCCATTGGTAGCTACAGGAACAGGAATTTATTATCTACTTCGCGTATTTAGCTTCTCTAGCATAGGTCCAGTTTACTTCACTTTCGTTGATTTATGGTTACCTAGTTTGTATCAGCTAGTGATGTCCGAGGACCGATTGCCACAAAGTCTATGAAGATGCAAGAAGGTCGACAAAACCAAACAGCCAATTACTCGACCCAGACAGTCACATTACCATTTACCAACGGTGCCAGAAGTCTCTTGTAACCAGTTGGTAACCTGATTGATACACGTTTCTAACACATCTTCGTCGAGCACTCAAGTGTCCAGTAACCATCGGGTAACCTGGTCAATACCTATTGCAAGAGTCTTTCAATTCACGTTCGACATGATGAAACTTATAACACCCAGGTCAAAGTAAATAGAACACACATCAATCATCAAACCCAGTTGACACGGTCTGTCCGGTATTGGATATCACTTTTATTTATCCCATTTTCCCATCCCTCCATCCATCAAGAAAACCATGTAAATATCATCATATAGATCCGCTCATATCTTTCACAGCCCACTCACAAACAGCCATTATGCAAGCCCTCCCCCTTCCCTTACCTCAGCTACGTCCTAGGACTCCTCAAAAACCCAACCACACCACCACAGTAACCCACAAGATCATCCAACCGCTTCTTTTCCTTTTCCTGTTGCTCCTTCCACCTTGCCAACTCCTTCAGGAGCGTCTCGCTCTCCATGATCACATCAAAATGCAACCTCAAAAAGACCGTCATCCACGCTTGCGTGAGCTCGTAGTCGCGGCGTTGGGCGAGACGTTGAGTCATGGCGCGGATGAAGTGTAGGAGTTCGTTGTCCGAGTCGGAGTCGGGGCTGTCGAGGCCGATGGAAAGGGAGCGGAGTTCCAGGTCGGCGGTGGAGGGGGAGAGGGATTTTAGGTGGGTGATGAAGGGGGTGTCTGTTGGGATGGGAGGTTAGTAATCGTTATCAAGGGCAGGAGAGGGATATGGGGCATAAGAACTTACAATCACCCGTCTCAGCACCCTCCAACAACTTGGCCGTAAACGCCTGATACGTCCTCGTCGTCTCAAGCTGCGTCAACCTCGAAATCCGGCTCTCCTCCTCATCCTTCTTCTCGCCCTCCGTCAACAGCAGCGGGTTTGTCGTTCCGTCACGGAGCGAGGGCAGAAAGAAGGGCGCCTTCTCGGGCGCCTTGGGCGGCTCCTTGGGCTTGTTGCGCTGCTTGATCAGGTCGATGTGCAGCAGCGTCTGCCACCTGCTCTTGGGCACCAAGCTGAGCGTCACCATGTCGGCGCTGAGCTGGTCGAGGATTGGCGCGGACACACCCTCGTCTTCCTCGTCCTCCTGTTCTTCCTCGAACGCCGCCTCGATCAAACCCTGACCGCCCTCGCCTGAGCTGGTAGGTCCGGCCGAGATTTCGGCAATGTCCTTCTCGGATATTTGTCTGGTGGGTACGTGCTTGAACAGCGTCCTGTTGGTCCAGATGTGCACGCCCAGCTCGCCCTCGGTCGCGCCGGCGAGGTACTCGCCCGTGTTGGAGAAGGCGATGGCGGTGCAGGCCCTTTCAAGCCGGAAGGCGTCGATGAGGTGGGCCGTCGGCAGGTCCCAGACGCGGACGACGCGGTCTTKCGAGGCGGCCACGATCCACCGGCCGTCGTTGGAGAAGGTGAAGTCGTTGATGGTGTCGCGGCAGCCCCAGAACTCTCTGATGGTCTGCTTGGTCTCGATGTCGACGACGCGGATGGAGTGGTCGTCGCAGGCAAAGGCGATCAGGTCGTTGCCGGCATGGTAGCGGCAGCCCGTGATCTGCACCATGGGCGCCCAGTCGATCTCGTCCACCAGGTTGCCCGTGACGAAGTCCCAGAACTTGACGGTGCCGTCGAGAGAGCAGGAGATCACGAACCGGTTTAGCGGGTCGACCACGATGCCGGTTACGGACTTGGTGTGCTTGCCCGTGCTGGGGGCAAAGGAGGTCTTGGAGGAGGCGCGCTTTTCGAGCTGGCTCACCTTGTCGAGCGCTTTGAGTTGCTGCATCTTCAACTGGCGCATCTGGGCGGGAGTGAGTCGGGAGGGGAAGCGCTGCTTGTGACGGCCGGACTGGAGGTTGAACACGTCTAAGCTACCACCAACGGAGCCAACAAGGGCGAAACTGCCGCAGGGGCTGATGGCCACGGTAGAAACGTTCTCACCATCACCGGTCTTGAACGCCCACCTACCGGCACGTTTGCGACCCCAGAACCAGGTACGAGCCCAGGGGTCGTTCTTGTGAGCTGTTACGACGCTCTCCCAGCCGGTCATAGCAGCAAGCTCAGACTTGGTCGGCCTGCTCTTGTCGTTGCCCTTGTCCCAGATGACTTGCCTGCCGGGCAGAGCGCCCATACCACCATCGCGGTTGAGCGAGGAGGCGATGCATGTGATCTCGGGAGCCTTGAGGTCGTCCAAAGTTGTAGACGGGCCGTGGCTGCCGAGGGCGGTGTTGGCAAGAATACCGACCTTCTTGGCCTTCTTGCGAAGAGCACCCTGACTGAGCTCGGAGCTCTGGCCATCGCGGCGCAAACTCCAGCCCCACAGACTCCTGTCCTTGCCACCACTGAGAAGCCACTTGTTGCCGGCCTCGGCACCATCGAAATCGGTTGGCAAGAATTGCAGGCAGTTGACGGGGGCAGCATGGCCGCTGCGCATGTGAAGGATACGGGGAACGGGCGAGAAGGGCGATTCATCGAAGATCCAGGACTTGAGCGAGTTGTCCAAACCGCTGGTCATGATAACAGGCTGTCCTGGGAGGAACTCGACCTTGCTGACACCTCCGCGCACGGTCCTGTCGGTGTGTGATGGCGGGTTGTGAGCGCTCCGGAGCACACCCATCACTCTGCCGCCCTTGTTGAGATCCCAGAATGTGACATCTCCACCAATGCTTGTCGCGGTAGCCATGACACCGTCTTTTGTGCCATCTTGACCAGCACCCTGACCGTCGGTTCGGAAGGAGATGCTTGTAACGGGGGCGTGTTCGGATCCGGCCATCAATTTGAGGGAGCACTTGTCGGTAAGAACGTTGTGGATGATGAGAGGGCCGTTCGAGTATGCGATGGCGAGCAGCGAAAGTGCCGGGGTAGGCTCCATGCAGGTGACGGAGCCAGCATCGGGAGAGGGCGGAAGGATGGTGTAGATGAGCTTGCCGGTGCTGACGTTCCAAATCTCTACCCAACCGTCCTTGCGACCGACGAAGATCTTGTTGAGAAAGGTGGGCATGTTGACGACGCCACCGGTAAGCTCGTTGTCACCCTTCTTTGCGGCAACGGAGAAGATGGTCGTGTAGTGTTCGAGGGTGGCCGACTTCCATACTTCGAGGCGGGTTTGGGCGCATGCGACAATCCAGGAACCGAAGATGAGGATCTGCTTGATGGGCTGGTCGAGGTCGGCGGGCAGCTCGAGCTCAGCTACCTTCTTTCCGCGCTGGAAGACCCAGATACCTTGGGACTCGCCATTTTGAGGGTTACCCCAAGCGGCGTATACCTTCTCCTTCCAAGCATATGTCGCGGTGATGTCGGCGGGAGTCTGGGGACGGGTAATGAAGACGAGGTTGAGACCTCTCTTTAGGTCGTAGGTCTGGAGGGAGCGGCCGACGGAGGTGGTGATCTGAAAGGTAGTCTTGCCGAGGGGGATCGACGTAAAGGGAACGCTTGTGGGAGAAACCAAGCCTACAGTCTGTGAGTGTGGAGGTCGTGGTTAGCTTTATGGCTTTTCCCTATGCGACATGGTTTAACCAGCAGGGACCGCAAACTTGTCAGGGACGTACTCTGAAGGGAGCAAAGATGGAGGAACCCTTCTTCTTCTGAGGCGCCTTGGACTTGACGACAGAGGCATTGAGCTTCTGCCGCTTGGTGGAGGTGATTTCGCGATCGGAATGCGGCATGATGTCGTCGCGTGGCATGTGCTGCCAACTACCACGATGTCTTGCGAATGCCTTGCAAAGCCTTGAAAGTCGCAGTCGAAGTTTTCGATGATAGCCTTGTCCGCGGTGGACCAGAAATTTTCAGCCACAGTTTGGGGTCAGTTGGGGCAGGCAAGTGTAAGCACTGTGTGATTGGTCTGCCTTGTGATGTGGGGTAGCAAGAAAGCTGAAGGCATGTGGGGCAGCCGTATGCTTGGGACCCACAGAGCTTAAATCCGGTACTGTGTACACCTCTGCCGGCATTTAAAACGTTAGCGCGGTGAATTGCAAAGTGGCGATAACTTTAATCTTCGTACAAAGATGGGCAGTTTGCTCACACTAAAACCCTTGAATGTTGTAGAGTGGCTGTACCATGCTAACCATTTATATGCCGGCAGAGGTGTACGAACCGCCTGCGATCCCGGCCGCATTTGCAGCTTTTACGGGGATTACCGTTCTCTATCATCCCGTCTTTAACCTTTGTGATGGAGTTCAACTTTATATACTTATTAACACTTATTAGTGGTTTGATCAATTGAATATTGTGATTGCTCCAGATTATGTTTCAAACCTACAGCGGACATAACAAGAACGTTCTTTGGTTGTTTGGAAAAGACTGAAAACACCTTCCGGCAATGCTTAACACATGTACGGTCCCTCAAATTGTCAATTTAGAGGGTTAAATCCAATCAGTAAAAAGAGGGCTCTAAAAGAGGATTAGCCTCCCAGCCACCCCAAATAACTGCAGAGCTCCCTAATACTCTGGGAGCCCCTAACTCTGGTTCCACAGCACTCTTCTAAATACATACACAATATAGAGTTTTACCCATCTTTGAATCAATCCACTTTGTAGTGCTTTCTGACACAAATCGGGTATGGGTATGTATGCAGTTTTACAACTTGGGGTGGACAAGTCCATGCAATGATCCAGTGGGTGCAATCCAACATTCAACACTTCCCCTTTTATGATCGAGTTTCAAAAGTTGAACATTCGAGTCTTGCCCGACTTTGAGGCTTCAGTTTGATGGATTTGGAAAGCCGATACACGGCATAAACTTTATACTTGTAAGACTTATTGCGTAGCCGTCTTCGAACCCCACCATCCGCCCCGCCAACTGGGCGAAGCTCAGGGCTTGTGAAACAATGGGAATGCTGGCACGCAGGCGTCATCCCGTCCATCGAACCCGCAATGACACCCACCCTCGGCTTCCACATTCCACGGCTTACCTCCCGTTGTCCTCCGGAACCTTCACTTTGGCTATTTCGCAACATGAAAATTGACAAGACAGAGGTTTGGTAGTAGTCACCGG
Organism: Neurospora pannonica FGSC 7221; assembly: GCA_009805235.1. Lineage (NCBI taxonomy): Eukaryota > Fungi > Ascomycota > Sordariomycetes > Sordariales > Sordariaceae > Neurospora > Neurospora pannonica. The sequence continues at coordinate 8,958 of RANY01000374.1, forward strand.
TCATGATGTTCTCTCGCTGGTTTAGATGTAAGTTCCAATGGGCTCTTCAGTATCCATCTTTCCAGTTGTCGATCACCAGAGAGGTTCAGGTAAAGTACGTATTCTGACTGTCTACATGTAAGTGCATCTGGGTCCGCCCCATAGGGTCGGGGTCTTGGTAGCATTCGGTCCGTTAACGGAAATCGCCCTCGTGCCGCCTTTTTCTTCTTCTTCTTTTTTCTTTCTCTGAGCTGGCCCCGCGCTGACCCCGCGCAAACAACCCCTGGGCATCATTCAAAGTTGCGCTACCTGGCTCTTGTCCCTCCTCGTGTCGCCACAAAAATATCCACCTTTGTCCAGTTGTGTACCAATGGGTATCTCAATGATTACATGTTGTGCCTATTAGCTGTGTTTGGATGACAGCTTAAAAGTTTTGGCTACGTAGATCAATCTATCTGGGACAAAAGAAAAGAAAAAAGATCAAAGGTAGGTTGACATCCCCATCTCTCATCGCCGACACTTGCGGTTGTCAATTGCTTGGAACCTTGAAATCCATTGGGCCCCAATCGATCTAACTTATTTTTTATTTTTTTTCTTTGGGGAGCGGTCTAGTCTAGATATCCACCAAATAAGAAGTGCAGTTCCCAGTTTTCTCCCAGTCGAAGCGACGCCCAACATCGAATCCATTGGTCGTGATTACCAGACTACCACCACTGCACTGCTATCGCCGACGATATATAAATCGATAGGCTGCGCCTGCAGCTTCCCGCGCAGCCATGGACGCACACCTCGAACCCGATTCCCTTCAAGTTGCGGATCGGAAAGTGTCCGCCGACAGTGTGCCGTCCTACGCCTCCGAAGCTTCCTCTTTCACCCACCCGGACCAAGACCCCAACATTCCTGTCGCGACACCAGAAGCAGAAACCAGCGGCTTGGACGTGCCTGTCAAAGAAACCGAAGACATGGCGGGCACACCTTCCTCGAGTATCGCAGTCCCCGGCGCCATCCCCATCAACAATGGAAGAAAAACCAGACGATCTGCCTCACACTCCCTCAAGAGCAGACACGTCGAGCCTGGCACCAACCGGACCAACGCTGATCGAGCCAATCTGTCCATGCCCCTCGCCCTGCCGCGCACGTCGCTCTCGCACAGCCGCCGCGAATCGTCCCACTCGTTCCGCTCCTTCATCTCGGACGCCTGGAGCGACGCAAACAATAGTCAGGGATACTCGGACTTGGGAGGTGGAGTACATGTGCCCGGCAGCTTTGGCAGCGCCTCCGCGGTTCCACCCTTGTTTTCTCCCCGAGATTTTACATTTGCCGCCGGCGATAACGGCCAGAACCAAGGTCAGAGTCACAACCATTCCGGCTCCACTACCGTCGTCACTAATTCCGCTTCAGCTACTATCGAAGACTCGGAAACTCCGCGTCTACGCCCCGGGACCGCTAACACGAACGGCAACGTCCCCGTACCCGAATCGCCTCAACAACAACGCCAACTCCCCGATCCCGCTCTGCAGAATCCCACTACCCCAACCCAACGCGAATACCCCTACCACTCTCGCCGCCGAAACTCGTCCTTCTTTGGCTCCGAGTACAGCCAAACAGACAGCAACAAGCGAAAGAGTATTTCGTCCATGTACTCTCTGGCTTCGGCCCGTGGTGTTCCCAGTTCCGAAAACGGCAGAGTGGCAACAGGCTTCATGTCTTCCTCTGCCCCCTCCAAGTCGGGAGTCATCCCACCCGCCAGCACCGCCCAGGCCGCAGAAGCCAGCGTCTCGACAACCACTGTTACGACGGGCAGCCAAGGCGCACCGGGCACCCACCAGCTCTCGCCCCGGGAATCGCATTCTCAACAGATAGGCGATATGCTCAAGAATGGCCAGAGCAGGGGAAACCATCACCACACTTCGCAGGCTCACGGCCATGGTGTTCCAGCTCCTGTGAACACTGCAGTCGCTAACGGCGCAACACCTATACCGCGAGCGATTCCACCCAGGTCAAGGAGCAGAGCTAAGCGCAGATTCAGTGCTAGTACCGCTGCTAGCGGAGGTCAGAGTCCCAATGGTGAAAGGGTGGTGTCAGGCCATGAACACCGACCTCCCAAGGAGGAGCACAAGCCTGCGCCCTACGGTGTCATTGGTGTGTGTGCCTTGGATGTGAAGGCGAGAAGCAAGCCCAGCAGAAATATTCTGAACCGACTGATTCAGAACGGCGAATTTGATGTTTGTGTTTTTGGCGATAAAGTTATTCTTGATGAAGGTACGTCACCCCTGAGCCATCACTCGACCTATACCGACGAAACAATGACTGACAGTTTGGCGGTAATGCAGAGGTCGAAAACTGGCCCATGTGCGACTATTTAATCTCGTTTTATTCCGACGGCTTCCCCCTTGAAAAGGCCATCGCCTACGTCAAGGCGCGCAAGCCCTTTTGCGTCAACGATGTCCCTATGCAAAAGATACTCTGGGACCGCCGCCTCTGCCTTCGCCTCTTGGACCGCATCGGTGTCCCCACCCCTCAGCGCATAGAAGTGAACCGGGACGGTGGCCCTCGTCTTTTGACTCCCGATATGTGCAAGCTCATCAAGGACGTCAGCGGTGTATCTTTTGAGCCGACTAATACCGATCCAGAGCATGCCAAGAAGGTCGCGCCGCGCAAGATCGAGCTCCTCGAAAACGGCGATGTTCTCTCTGTCGACGGAACGCTGATCAAGAAGCCGTTTGTCGAGAAGCCTACGAGCGGTGAGGACCATAATATCATTATCTACTTCCCCTCGTACGCTGGCGGTGGTGCGAGGAAGCTCTTCCGCAAGATCGGCAACAAGAGCAGTGAATATGTGGAGGATCTCAACGTGCCCAGGTGCATCACTCAGCCCGACGAGAGTTTCATTTACGAAAAGTTCATGCAGGTCGATAACGCTGAGGACGTGAAGGCGTATACCGTTGGGCCAACATACTGCCATGCTGAGACTCGCAAGTCACCCGTTGTGGATGGCGTCGTGCGAAGAAATACGCATGGAAAGGAGGTCCGCTATGTCACAGCCTTGAGCGACGAGGAAAAGGAAATTGCGAGCAAGATCAGCACAGCGTTCGGACAACGCGTTTGCGGTTTCGACTTCTTGCGCGCGGGGGGCAAGAGCTATGTCATTGACGTGAACGGCTGGAGTTTCGTCAAAGATAACGAGGATTATTACAACCAGTGCGCCAAAATTCTCAGGGAGATGTTTATCAAGGAGAAGCAGCGCAAGGATGGAATGACTCCGCCGTGCCCATCGCCCGCCATTTCCGAGGTGACGGATCCTCTTGCCGCTCGCGCAGCCCTCATGAACAAGGAGAAGGAACTCAGCGCATTGGCGGCAGCCCAGGGCAAGGCGAGCTTGGACAAGCAGAGGTCGGATACCAGACACCACGATGCCCCGCCGCACGTCAAGTCAGAGACCTCGATTGTCTCTAAGCTGTCAACCAAGCCGAGCAGCCCGCGCACCAGCCAGTACGGAGAAAGTGCACCACCCACAGCGCCATCAACGCTACCCACTACCCCTTCGCTCGCTTCTATCGCTATTGCTGAACAGGAGCATGAGCATGAGCAACAGGAGACGCCGCCGCCGCCTCCTCCTAAGCCTAGCTGGAAGCTCAAGGGTGTGGTGTCTGTCATCCGCCATGCTGATCGTACGCCGAAGCAGAAGTACAAGTTTACGTTCCACACAGATCCCTTCATTCAGCTTCTCAAGGGGCACCAAGAAGAAGTGCTCCTTATTGGTGAGCCGGCGCTGGCAAGCGTGCTTGACGCTGTTGATGTGGCCCTAAAGGCTGGTATCGAAGACCCCRTCAAGCTAAGATCACTACGCAATGTCCTTGTGAAGAAGGGCGGATGGGCTGGTACCAAGGTCCAGATCAAGCCAATGTTCAGGAAGAAAGACAAGCCCAAGGAGGAAGACAAGGGGAAGGAGAGCGAAAAGGTTGACGAAGAGGCCAAGGAGGATGCTGCACCTGGTGAGGGTGACGTTGTCGAAAAGGACGGTGAGTCCAAGCCTCGTAGGCCAGCCAAGAGGCACGATTCGTTGTCGGGCGTCACCATGTCCAAGTTCACTGCTGCCGAGGAGAGCTTGGTGCTGGATAAGCTTCAGCTCATTGTGAAGTGGGGCGGCGAGCCGACACACTCCGCCCGCTACCAGGCACAGGAACTCGGTGAGAGCATGCGTAGTGATCTTGGTCTCATGAATCGTGAAGTCCTGGAGGAGGTCCACGTCTTCAGCAGCAGTGAGCGTCGTGTCGTTACTAGCGCTCAGATCTGGGCGGCTAGCTTCTGCAAGAAGAAGGAATTGCCTGCCGATTTTATCACCATCCGTAAGGACCTTCTTGACGACTCAAACGCTGCCAAGGACGAGATGGATAAGGTGAAGAAGAAGTTGAAGGGTCTTCTGCGGAAGGGCAATGAGCGGCCGCCCCAGTTTGCCTGGCCTGAAAACATGCCTGAGCCGTCCGAGGTACAGACGCGCGTGGTCCAGCTCATGAACTTCCACCGCAAGGTCATGCAGCACAACTACGCCAAGCTTTACAGCGGTGCTGTGAATTCTCTCAATGCGATCAACAACCCTAGTATGGAGAAGATCAGTGAGACTTCCGGCTCGTCGCTGTCGTCACTTGGCTCATCACAGGTGAACGCGGTGAACAGCATCCAGGCCAGATGGTGCTGTGGTGAGGACGCCGAGCTGTTCAAGGAGCGTTGGGAGAAGCTGTTCGCCGAGTTCTGCGACGGCGAAAAGGTTGACCCTAGCAAGATTTCGGAACTTTACGATACCATGAAGTTCGATGCCCTGCACAACCGTCAGTTCCTCGAATGGGTGTTTACTCCACCGAAGACTATGCTTGAGGAGGACTACGGAATCCTGGCTCCCCCTAATGGAGGCAAGGATGCAAAGTCACCGTCCCCTGTTTCGAGCACCGATAATGAAACTCCCAAGAATTCCGAGAGCGGGACATCGTTGGCAGAAAAGATCGACTCGAAGACTGTCAAGCGTATCTTCCGCAGGCGGTCGTTCTTGCACGGGTTCAGACCTGGGCCTGGTCCGGAATCCGAGCTCCCGGAGAGGTACTTCCACCTCCACAGGGGCAACAGCCAAACCAAGGCCAAGACAGATGCTCGCTTTGAGCCTTTGCGGGAGCTGTACCAGCTTGCCAAGGTCCTTTTCGACTTCATTTGCCCACAGGAGTATGGTATTTCGGATAGCGAAAAGGTGAGAAGCGCCCTGTCTTATGACCTTCCCTTTGTTGACTTGGATGACTAACATGTTTCTCGTTATCTAGCTTGAAATTGGACTCCTGACCTCCCTTCCCCTGTTGAAGGAGATTGTCAAGGACCTCGAGGAAATGCAGGCTTCAGATGAAGCCAAGTCCTTCATCTACTTTACCAAGGAGTCGCACATTTACACCCTGCTGAACTGCATTTTGGAGGGCGGCCTGGAGACCAAGATCAAGCGAGCCACCATCCCTGAGCTCGACTACCTTTCGCAGATCTCGTTCGAGCTGTACGAAATGCCAGCTGACCCGCCGGCCGATGCGGAGGGCGCTCCAGCCTTCAACTACAGCATCAAGATTACCATCAGCCCAGGCTGCCACGTCTTTGACCCGCTGGATGTCCAGCTTGATAGCAAGCATTGCATCGGCTGCGCCCCGCGCAGGAGCTTGACGGCTCATACGGACTGGATAAAGGTTATTGAGACGTTGAGGGCGAAGTTCCATCAGTAAGTCATCAGCCCACCTGAACTTTGTGTGGCATACCCTATAGCTACTAGGACTATTACTGACACTCATCGTTCCCATTCACAGAGTGAAACTGCCCAAGACCTTCCTGGCCGTTAACCTGTCCGACGCCTTCACTTTCCAAGAGAAGCCGCAGGGCGGTGACGAGGCCATCGAGGCCGATCCCCAACCTAAGGCGACGCCCGAGGCGGAGCCAGCGAAGGAGGGAGAACCTGGGGCGGTAAAGCCTGAGGATACCGAGGCTGTCGCTGTTGATACCGCCGATGTTGCGACCGTCGACGACGCAGCCACGGACGAGCAGTCTGATGTCCTGGAGATTAAGATTCCAGAGGACCAGCATGCCCAGGCCGTTGAAGCTGATGAACCCGAAGAAGTATCAGAGTCGCCAGAAGCTGCTGGGGGTGTATCGCCGCTGCCAGAAATGGAAGCGGCACCGCCGCTGTCTGCTGTTGCGCCGACAACGACGGAACAGCAGGAAAAGTCGAAGGAGCCTGAAGATAAGGCTTGATTACCGGTACACTCCTAACTAAAAGGTTAACCACCTCATTCCACGCAATCTGAACTTGTTCGCTATCCATCACCGCTTCTTATTCCCCATTGCATTGTACTCTTACATGTATCCATACCATGCATTTATTGTCTGCGTCGTCTTTGGCTTAAATTCCCTACCCACCCTCTTACAATCCCATGGCCTTGGGGTTGTTTCAGCCTCCATCTCATCCTGGCTATTATGATATGATGTTCCTGGACCGGGCCGACTACTGCTCGATGGTGATGGTACTGCGACAGCGACACGCAAAGCCCTGCACAAGGCCGGGGATTGTAACCCCAAGACAAAGATGCTTGGATGGTGGATGGATGGGTGAATGGGTGGGTGGGTGAACACACTGGCTCTTACTTCATGTTCATTCACTCATGAAGGAGAGGGGTAGAGCAGTGATGACGTATAATAATCTCCGACTGTCATCGTTACTACACAAGAGAGTTTGGTTTCCGTGTCAGTAACCAGCGTTTGAAGTCTTCATGTATCATTGTCTTGTCTTGCTTTGTTTTCTTTGGTCTGGTCTAAATGGGTGAAGGGGGTAAAAGGTTAAAGGAAAAGAGAAAGTACCTCGAGGAAGAGCGAAATACGGACGATTGTATAGCGAGCATACTACATACATACATACCTACATTACATAATCGAACATGGCGCTGGTTCTCTCCATTGTTTACGGACATCTTGGGGTCGTCAAATACATCTGTTGCTTGTCGATACTCGATGAGGCACGCAGAGCTATTATGACTTTCGAGAAGTTGTCGATGGATTAGCACGGCAGTTTGACGGGATTGAGTTGATCTGTGGGTGGTTAAGGTGTTTTATGGATGTCTGTTTTTTGGTATCGAAATAGCGGATAGTAGGTGTGTATGATGTTTTATACTCAACTGATATAGCTTATTGAGCTGACCTTGACAATGGAAATGTCTTCCTCACATTTTGGCTTGTGCTCTTGCTTTTTGAGTGGTTCTTTCTTTTCTTGCACCTTTTTTCCCACTTTTTTTTCTCCCATTTTGTTTCCCTTCCATTTGTTTTCAGGCCTCATTTTCTGATTTTTACTTTCGTCTGTGTTTTTCTCTATCTCATCATCTCTTTCTCTCTCATTTGTTTGTCCATCTTGTTCTCTATCTCTTCTTTTTCCCTCTGGTTTCTGTTTTCTTCCTCTCTTTTTTTTTTTCCTCTCCTTTTTTTTCCTCACCTTTTTTTTTTCTCTCACTTTTTTCCCTCTCCTTTTTTTTCCTCTCCTTTTCTTTTCTATTTCTTACTCCTGTCTATCTTCCCTTTTCCTTTTTCCTGTCTTTTCCCCCCTTCCGCTTTGAGTTCTCTCTTTCCGCCCCCTTATGTTATCCCACTGACTGACGTACAAGCACGGGGTCAGGACTAAGCACTTCTAGCCCTAACGAGTACCTAAGTCATGTCTGTACAAGTCAATGAAGAAAACGAATGTTACCAATAGCTCAGATGGAAGAGTAGTCGTAGAGGTTGACTAGAAAAAGAGAAAGTACAAATGTGTTTGAGATCCCAAAGGTGACCAGAAATTGATACCCTTCCAACCTGGTGGCTCAGTCCACCTTCTACGTGGCCTTCCCGCTTGATCCAGGTCTTGCGTCAATGACAACGTATATGGCTGAACAGGCTTTTGAAAAACTTTTAGACAGAAACGTTGCTGACGAAGGGGGGCGAAAATGGTATGTTAGAAATATTTTGCTTCCTCGAGACAACTGCCCGGGAAACCCGTTTCTCCAAGGTTTGTTCTTGGAGTGCTGGGTAAAGATTAAGCGAAAGGATTAGGGCGTTCGGCATGGGAATATGTGACACAATCATTGATGGTGGGTCGACTTTGAACGTTACGTATGCTCCTTCGTCGTTTGCCGTGCGCGTAACAGTGATCTGTATAGGGTGGTGGATGGAGTGGTACGGACGGATGGGGCGCTTTAAGAGGGTGGTATAGTACCATGGAAGCTGGCAACTAGTACCTGTCTTCATACATGCCAAACATCGTTTTCTTCGAGGTGGTGGTGGGGTGCGGTCAGGCGTGAAGGTGTGGTAGTATTCTGTTGAAGAAGTAGAGATCTCAAATGTGATTAGTCACATCAAGCGTGTGTGACAAGTTGATTCATCTCTCCTTCAATTACATAGAAACCGCGGAATGAGCCACTTAAAAGGTTGAAGCGTAGGCGAAGCAGTAAAGGCACATCAATCCGGAATTTCATTGAGTTCCGAAACTCAAAGGGTAATTGAACAGACGCAAAAGGGATTATGAGAGGGATTGGAACCACGAAAATGCGAGAAACTGATACTGTTCACCGCTTAGCTGAAAATATGTGACGACCTCAAAATTTCTGGGATATGTCCTTGCGTATGTGTACCACTGGGTTTTGGGGAGAAATACCAACTGGATAAAGCAAACGCTTGTACTTCTTTTGCAGGCATGATGCTTTGATCCGAGCGTACAAATCTGGAAGTTCCTGTGCGCTCCCGTGCACTGCGAGCCATGCGGGCGGTTTTCTGTGACCGTCGAGCCGGTCGATCTCGTGACAGTACGGGTAGCTGTGCTTCACCTCCACTGAAGCATATCCTATGCCGTACGACCTGTGCCTTTGAAGAAAGCAAACCGAGCACCCCACGCCAAGGACCCTAATACTGATGATGTTTGACGATCCTTCCAACCGCATTTTGAGGGTGGATTTTCAGTCTCATGAACTTCAAAAGGTGACAAATGATTTTTTTTTTTTTTTTTTTGGCAAATCCCCCCCGACTGAATAAGAAAAACTTTGTGGCGTCGACGTTGAGTGATACGAGTGGGCGCAGTGGATCACCGCTAAGGAGGTGAAGGAGGAGGGCAGGTATCATTTTCCAACGGTTCGGATGGACGGGTAGAAATGCAAGGGAAATGAAGAGAGGGAAGAACCGTAAAGTCTGAACCTATGAAACGAAATAGTGGTACAATACTGTAAGAACAGGATTGGTTGAGGATTGTCGAGCCTATTATAGGTCTTCGGAGACTACAACTGAACCCCAGATGGAGGAAGCATGAGTGGCACCCCAATTAGAAGCACTTGCTTTGATGGCATATCCAAACGGATCATAGGCTTACGAGCCGAACTTCCCTTGGCCTACCAAGTATGGAATACCTTGAAGAGGTTCAAATGCTGCACAAAGCAAGGACGCATAAAGTCACTAACATTCGAAATAGCCCCCTTCTCCCTGTTTGTGCGTTCCCCAAAAAAAGGAAACTGCACGAGCAAGTCAGTTACACACACTTACAAAGGAAGAGCTGTGAGGGCGCACAATGTTAATCATAGTTGGCGAGTTGCTCTTGGCAAGGCCCAGCAAGCATACAAACATACACCAGACCTCTTGTCTGGAATTAACTTGTGGTGAGAGCTCAGTGCCCTGGACTTGGTGATGAGTACTGAAAGGGTGAATGGGAACTCACTGGAAGATTTCGAGACAGCTTTTGTATGTGAGGTGGGTAGACCTCCCCACCATTACGAGATGGCGTTCATCACTGTGCAACGGGTTGACGTGACGTCGGGTACCGGCATATGAGGCTAAGGGCCATCCTAGACGACGTACCAGATCTTCGCGGCATTAGCTGACTTAACATATTGTAATATGATGGGTTTGGCCAGTTTCCTCTCCTGATATCAGTGTTTAGAAAGTTTGGATTACCGGGAACGTTGAAAATTGGCTGAATAGACCCAGGATTTTAGGTAACGGCGTCATGCTTTAGTTGTGATAACTGTTGCAGACTCTAGAGTCACCAATTTGAGGAAAAATGTCCGGTTTGAGCGGCCTACATATACACTGTAGATGTATGGTGGGTTTGCGTGCAATCCAGGTACCGTGGGACGTCGAATGCGAGATCTTAGTGGACTGGGGCACAGTTATATCAGGACTCTTTATGAACAGGGGCAATGACGATGGCAGGTGCCAGGTGGAAGCTAAATTCCAGGTAGCCAGCAACCACGGCTCCGTCGCTCTAAATCATGCCACAGACATTGATTAGCGTGGATGTTTGATAGCGTTAGCCCAGCCTACCCATTTATACAGACGCTCACTCCATGAATCGTGGTACTCAACGGCCAAATGGGCATGTTCACAACCCAAAAGGCTTTTGCACACGGCCTTGTAGTCGTGCGGTCGCTGCGTAGTGTAGGTTAGCTCGCTAGGCTAGGTAGGACGCATGAATCATACCTACTGTATGCGAATCTAGGCGAAGCGCATGGGTTTGATGTCAGCAGAACGGACCGGAATCTTGCCAATTGGCTGGGCAGCGGTGCGGCAGAAAGTCAAGCTTGTACCGGTTGCCAGGCTGCCGGTGGCCGGCGATGCTCGACTGAACGGCACACCCATCTGCAAACTGCCGTACTGGTCACAGCAGACATGTTTAGCAGATTCTTGTTCCGTGCTAAGAGACTGAGCTCGCGTTCGAATGAGGTAATGTGTATATCCGCTCTCGGATTCGCTTCTCTTGGACTGACCGGCGATGGAGTTGCAAGTGGTGGCAACCAGGCTCTCTCGCCGTAATGATGCCGTGGGCCTTCATTTCTTTGGAGGGACGTGCGACGCCGTTGGAGCGATCTCAAAAGGCATCTGACAGACTGTTCTGTTAGTTCTCAGCAGCAGTAAGCTGGGGGAGTGCCAAAAGGAGTAATGGTGCCGAACGGGGAGAACCATGTGGCTACAGTGTAGCGCCGTTTCCAGTACCACTCCTGGACTATACAGTGACGAACACAGCCACTATAACGGAGTCGCAATGTTCGGTCGATGTGCAACTCCCAAAGCACGGGCACCATGGGTCGGAAATGGTTCGACGGGCTCTTGGTTGCGATGCCTTGGAAGGACGAGGCGACATATGTAAGGGAGCCCCCGAGGCCCCTCGAGCCCCTTGTGCGAACAGACCGAAAGCTACTGCGCGGAAGCTTTCGTGGAACAAAGGCCTGTTCCATCGACCCTTGGAGCGTCATGGCTGCCCTGACAAGTGTTAGCGAAAGGCGCTAGAAGCTTTTCAGAAGATTCTGCTCGGCGGTTACCCTACCCTTGTTAGGCTAGCAGCGTATGTACCGTGGTATTCGAGAACCACTGGCCATGCTTCCCATGCCTATGCCACCCACGCATATATATCTCCCACGCCCATCTGAGGTGTCACGGTCAAGCGGAAGGCTGAAGGGGCTGGTCCGAACGTGCTGTGATGTACCATGATAGGACAATCCAGAGATAGTGCCCCACCACATGCCTCAGGTAAGATGAGCAGTCGCCTTGCTAAGCTTCCTCCGGGCCCTCTTCTAGGAGGAGTCGCATTTTGAAAATGGCGTCACGCACCATGATAGATGGTAGCGTGTATCAAGCCTGGTTCTTGGGGGCAGTCGCGTCGGGCCGATGCTGACATCTGAAGATCCATTGTGGCCTTTGCTGATGGTTCGAGTGACGTTCCAGGTTTGGAGGGTGGTCGCATTCTGACCCTGATGGCGCAGACGTCGGCGGGCTTGACCGTTGAGATCGTGATCTGGAAGCCAGGATGAGGAACTCTTAACGGCAGAGATGAAGAAGCTGAGCCGAGGGGGTTCCTCTTGCCCCTGCCCTGTTAGATATTTTGAAGAGGAAATTCCAGGGCAAGGACTCCGATGACGGGCCGTTCTTACTCCATGCAGGGAAGCATTGCGGCGCGACTTCCCTTGATTAGGTCGAGATGACGGGACAAGATTTCATTAAAGCTAGGCACAGAAACGTGCGTAATCTGAAGCAGCGATTAACAAGATAGTGGATCCAGAAGGAGGAAATGCAAGAACATGGAAGGAACTCGCCGAGTTCTGGTGCCTTTCCTAGTTGGGCCTAGGTGGTATTTAGCTAGAATTAGAGGAGACAGGCAAAGCCGAGCAGACAGGACGCACCTGCCCTTTACGTCGTCGCCTCGCGACTCGCACGGAAGAGACAGGATCCTTCTTGCCTGCCATGATGGGTGAGCTCAAACTGTGTACTGGTGATCACCCGGTGTTCCAGATGGAAGTGGGAAGGAGTGACGGTGAGAAGCTGCTAGTGTAAGACAGATCAAACGACGGTCAATCGAGGGCGACAGAGCAAAGGTCAGTGCTCAGAACTCCCCCTTCCATGGGAAGACGTTACCACCTTGCAAAGTTTTCTCAGACTCCGAGCATCTCCTTTAGGAATCACCGCCGTGGTTTATCTCGAAGATCCAAGACATGCCGGCAAGGCGAACCAGCCATTGTGGTCCATCACACAAGCACCATATCGTCATAGTCGTTTCACCCGGCTCCTCTCCAAAGTCCGCCTTCAACGGGACCCAAGCTCTATTGCCAGTCTACCACCTCAGGACTTCCATCGCCATGATGGCCTCCTCTACGGACCGGGTGGCAGAGGCAAGAGAAGATCATCGACTGACTCTTCACGTTCCTGGACACACCATCCTCCCAGGTCGAAATCCGACTGGCCACCACAGACCAGTGGGCACATCCCATAAACCATCCTGCGACCCTATGATGGTGGATTGGTGGATATTAGACCCTAAGGTTAGTGCACCTCACTCTTTACCCGCTTTTCTTGGGTGTCCTGATCCCCATCGAGTGCCGCTGGGTGTTGGCTGTGGACGCTTCTCGGCTGAAGACTCCTGTCTACTTCGTGCACCCCCTTCACACAGACCCCCTGTCGGACCGGTCAAAGCAAAGGAGACGACGTCCCAGCTTGTCCATGTGGGATACAACATGCTCGACCTCACCGCCGGCCGACTGCCTCATACAGGTGTCGTCTGCTCCAGTGGCCGGCCGGAGATATCGGAGCATGGAGCTGGGATATCCTTAGAATATTCAAGGACTATCTCGTACAACGTCGCTCCAGAGACGTCGTGCCGCATGCCGTGTCGTCAAACTTCCGCCAAAGTGTTTCCAAGGCTGATTGTCGTTTTTCCATCCAAGACATTCCCTTCGTTTGCCAGGTGAGAAGCGGATGAACCGATGAATCCCCTTTTGTCACCATTTGGCTGGCTGCTGGATTGCTGCTAATCCTTGTTCGCTCGGGCTCTTGCGCTTTCCCAGCTTTTCGGGAAACCATCAGTGTCTCTGGATGATAGATCAACTGTCAAGTCTTCCATCCTGTTTCGGTTCCCAGACCTGTCTTTCAAGAGCCACGGCGCAAGGAAACGGACGGAACCAAGGTTGACGGCTAAACCACCTCGATAAGTCGGTTTGTATACCCCGAATAGCCCTAAGCTACTCAAGCGCAACCCTAAAAGGGCCATGATCCTGCCAAGGGACCCGATTCAGGAAGCCTTGAGACGGCATAAGGACAGGGTTCTCCCGTCAACAAAGACACAACAAGTGCAGTGTTCTATCCGGTTGAAGTGTTTTGGCGGTCTTGCTGCCGTCGGGAATGCCCAGCTGTCTCCGACTTGGCTGATATGTCGCCAGCCCTTTCCAATATCATCTCAAATGTTGCTAGTGTCGATTTGGGTGCCGAAACCGACGGTAGGTGGTTGTTTGGCGTTCATGGATCCGTTTCGTTGTTGTCGTCGTCCTCAACCACACCAGGAAATGGATGTGATTATCGACAAAACAGACGACATAGTGACGCTGCGGGAAAGCATGGAAAGACATTCGCAACACCCCACTTCTGAGCTGGGGCCTGAGCTGGGGCATGCATCGAGTCCTAACCCTGCACTACTACAAGTGCCGTAACGGTACATGGGAATCGCCAAGAGATGCCACATGCAACACCGATTCGAGATGCCTCCAGCGCCCTGTCCAGTTGTACCCCAACTTCCTAGCTCCTTCAATCCACCTGGAGACAGTGCATGTACCTGGTACCAGATGTACTTGACAGGGCTAATATATCGTACCTCTCCTCTAACAAGCACCCTCCGGGCTAGGGGTACGCTAGGGCAGCAACCCAGTGGAGCTGGACAATCTGCTAGCAACTGGAAACTCGTGGGGCCGGGCGTTTCTAACTGAGTCCTTTTCCATGTTGTCACTCTGCTGTTTTTCACCCGTGTGGCCTGCCCCGGCCTCGGGCTTTTGACGTATGGACGTCCAGGGCCCGGGCATCTGTGGTTCCAGTCCAGTTATACGCACCTGGCCTGTGGGAAGAGAATATGACGGGATCCTCTCTGCAGGTATGGAACAGGCAGGGACATGGCCATCATCCACTTCGACCTGCTACTCTGAGGTTCAGTGGTTTTGAGGGCCGGCTACTCTACCTCCCCATCCCCATTTTCCGGGCCCGTGTAATGTCTAGGGAACGGTAACGGACCAAGGACCCCTTCTTCTCGGCTTCGGAAACCACGCTTCGTCATGCCACTGGGTCGTCCCAGCTTTTCCCACCTTTAGATTTGAGGGTCACTGTGTCAAGCTACCAGCTTTTATAGAGGCATGCTCGACTCTCAAACGGCTAGAAACACAAGGACAAAGGTCTGAACCCATCTATCTCCGTTTACTTCAATTCGATACCCGTCAAGGAACCTGAGCTCCACGTCTTACAAACACCGGCCGTTGCCCTTCACCAAACAGTCCGCGGCTCCAACTTGTCATCAACTCCAACCTCACCTGCCTCGGTTGTGGATCTATATCTAGCCTGGGTCCTCCCTTCCATCCCACCTCCAGAGTCCAAAATCAGCAGTGACTACCCAGCCTTTCAACAACCTTCCACGTCTCATCTCGACTTCACTCGAACTCACCGACTTACGCTTATCTTACTTATTGTCCCAGCAAGACAGCTATCGGTTCGCTGTGCCACATAACTAGGTAGGTAAGAACGATCTCGGGAGGTCCCGTAACCGGGCAGCCCCAATGCTCTTATTACCCCAACAGGCTTTCCCTGGCTTTCCCTCTAATTCTAACGTCCTATCAGAGTGCATCATCTTTCAGAAAAGAGTCCTCAGATACCGCTGAGGCCCACGTCACCGGCACTGACAGCTTTATCTGCGTATCGAATTTTCGAATTTCCTTTTCGGCAACCAACCAGGTGGCTTTAAGCAGTCTGGCCTTCTTCGAGTGACAAAACAGCCCCATCGGACTATCACAATGGCACTTTCAAACGGCTGCGCGCACCATTTCGTCCTGATCAAGTCAGAGAGTAGCTTGATCCAATGGACATGTCAGCTATGCCATTCAGGGCCCCATTACTTCATCTATGAGTGCCGGTACTGCAAGATGAGAACGTGCCGTCCCTGCATCCCCGGGGCTGCTTAAGCCCGCTTCCGTATACCTGGCCGGCACAGATCCAGGGCTCTGAGGGTTTTGCAGTGCCCCTTGGAAAATGGATCTGATAGGTGTGCCTTGGGGGTTATTCTGGGGCTGTGGCTGGTTATTCCATTGCAAGTACCGGTAAGTTGCATAAAGTGAAAAGCGTTTCTGTCAATGCTGGTTTCCGTTTGGAAGCTAATCTTTTTTACGGCAGGTTGTTGGCACCTGCCCGATCAGTATCTCCGGGCAACGGGACAAACGCTGCCCACCGCTAAGGACGACCCCCAAGACGACCCCCAAGACGATGCGCGATGTTTTTTTTGTTTTCTCTTGGGAATCTTTGATCGGCAACCGGCGGACAATACCACTCGAGAACCTAACGGCCGTCGTCACACCATTATCTTTGGGCATCCTCGTGGTTCATTTTGGGATATTTTATGCTTCCCTTTTGTTCACTTCGGCAACAGACGGTGAACACACACGCCTTGCTTACAGGTATGGCATTACGGCCGCCCCTAGGGGGGGCGGGTGCGTGCTTGGGAAGAGTGTGCTGTCTTCGGAATTACCCTTATCCAACTAGCGAAATGGCGGACCCCGGATTCCGCTGTGTTGGATCTTGCACCACCCGCTGTCAGTCACTCAGTTATGCTTCTTGCGGGGAAGAACAGGCTGTCAAGACTTCCAGAACGAGCCTTGCCTGGTTACCGGCCGGATCCACGGGTGATTGCTGGTCCCCTTTTGCTTCCCCTTTGGCTTGTTTTCCCCTACCTTTTTGCGATGGACTATGGTTACACGTTGTGGCACGCGCCCAAGAAGACAAACAATATTCACTGGTTAGATGGAGTTTCACGGCTTTGATTGATATACGTGGTTAGACGGACATAGGACGGGTTCCTAAGGAGGTTATGGTTACGCGTTCTCTTTCTTTTACTTCTCATTTGGTGGGATGATGAAAATGGTTTTCAGCACCTGTATAGACGGAAATACCAGGGACATGAAGAAGGAAAGACCAGAGTGGTTATGAAGGAAATACCCCGGTACGGGCTCGGAAAAGAAGGAATGCGAAAAGGTAGAGCGAAGATAGGAATGATCAAGGAATGGTCGATACAACAAATGGTGCCTCTGTGCTTCAGACCGAGCGTTCCAAACTGCGCAAAGAGATGTTCAGGTACCGTACACGATTATATCTTACTGCACTTACACGCTTGTAAGTGCAAAGTCCCTGAATCAGACTCGGTGTAACCAAGCCTCGTTACGACTAACTATTATCCGTTAGTCTATAGCTTCCCTAGAACAACTCAGCACTAACACTTACTAATTATCTCTTACTAAGTTCCAACAAACCCCGAGTTTACCCTTTCTCGTGTAACACAACACAAGAGTCCGAGAACACTTGGAGCCAAGCAGTAGAGACTTTCCCTTTGACGACGTCTCCTTTTCTTGAAAATCCATCAGATGTCTTGCATGCCTTGTGTGTAACTGTGGCTTTTTCTGTTAATTCCACCTGTTAATTGTCGAATTGAGCCTCATCTGTCTCGGACATAGCCACTCTGCAACTCTGCGACTTTCGTTTCAGATGCTGCATAGAGATGGATTAGGGAACTCGAAGGCTGTTCATGTTACCAGCTGTCAGCCCTAGATCTATACTGTAGCACGCCTTAGATCTTTCTGTTAAATCGTAGCCGAGATTTAGTTACATGAGTTGAGCGCGTTGTCGTCCTGCATGTTTATTGTGTTGCTTGATGATCTAAGAAGCGGTCTAGGTTCATCGAGCAGCCGCTACGTAACCGGATGCAAGTAAGTGAGAATGGAAATGGAGGCAACTACAGACGTTTTCGTGATCTACTCATGTCTATGTATGACCGGAAGGAAACGCAAAATTGCAAGTTCTACAACCTATCTAGTAACCGTTGCCCATTGGATAGTTCTCTTTACTCCATCCATGAACCTTTGGTACCGTGACCTTTTAGCGGCAGACATGGAGAGAAACTGGCCAGACCGCAGACCGAGAAACAGCTGCCATCTTCGCGAAAATCACATGGGGGAAAACACCCCATGTGTTTTATCTGCATGGTACTTTCCTCCCAAGAAGCAACTCGAGGTTGCCAGTCATTCGTCCATTCATTTTCTTAGTTTCTTTGCACTAGTGACACCTAGTTATACCCTTTTTTTGAACAAGTACCTCTTACATTTGTAACTGGCGAACGTACACACTGAATACTGAGTTTTCTAAAAGTAAATACTTCCTCCCCGGCTCTGTATGCCATCTCACACATCAACCACATGTTCCTTAAAAGAATCCTGTAAGCTACATGCTATGGCACCGTCTGCCCCGTTCGGGAGTCAGTGAGTGTTTCCCTCCTTCCTCCCCCAACTCGGACGGATCGGGTCCTGACAGTTTGCAAACTCTCAATCTACACCGGAAGCCGCACCCCAGCACCCCCGGACCCGATTCTGCGGGGAACCTCACTAGTAAACAGGGGCACTGGGATGGATTATGGGGAGACGGGACCGAAAGGCGGAATACCTTGAGCCAGCCCAGACACCGCCGCGGCGGGAGATGCGTTGCACGGCGTTACGTAGTTTCCCAAATGCCGGCGGGTAGAGTGAATGGAAGTTACTGTAGAAGCTTCTATGTCCGCCTCTTCCGCGCGCGCGCCTACCTGTACCTGTGACGCCCGGGAAATATCGGGATCTGGAGTCTGAATGAAAATTGTTTGGATGATTTCCTGGTTTGAAGATGTTTGGGGGATACGTTGTGCTGTGTCGATGAAACTACATGTACCGGCTATGTACGGCCGATATGTCTTTGCTTAGTCCTGGATTGTTTGTTTGTGAGGTTCATGAACTATAATTGTGATATGGTGAGTACAAAAGAGTTCAATATAATGGAACCGGTAGAACCGAGGAGTGGTATCTTCTGATTCCGTTACGAATATCAATAGGTTTGAACACCCTGAAGAAATGAATACAGGCCGGTAATTTTCATCTTGACAGGTCACTGACGATACCGAAACTGTTTAAATCACTTGGGATACTGTCAATACGGAATTACCTTCGAAATACTTGGACGAAGAGGGAACTCTCCCCTCCCACCTCAATTCATCTCTTTGCTTCCCGCTTCCCATGATCTTCACTAGTCGAGTAGTCGTTTCGCCGCGGCATCTCGGTACTTCCTGTTAGCGTAGACTAGGAACGGTAGCGCACGAATCTGGTAACTCCGTGGTGTTAGTGTTAGTGCTCCAACACCTTCCCGCTTATCTAGCTCACCTCGGTAAAGCTCACGAGCTACATATCCTACCTCGCAGCATCGCTCCTTCTTCTCTCCCGCTGTACCGTTTATCGTTCAATCTTTCCTCCAACTTGTTCCGAGGTATCAATTCTTCCTGTCTTAAACTCTCTGTCATTAGGGTTGGCTTTCTGGTCAAATCTCAACCGACCGACTCTCTTCCTGCAAGATCCCTCTTCGACTTGCCATATATGGCATATCTCCGAAGTCATCCATTCGGATTCGCTAAACTTCTACCGACTGTTGCCTGTGCAACTCGAGTTTCCTCACCGAGTTTTGAGTCCATGGCATATGCTAGTACCCAGCAATCTATGAGCAACAACAACCGAGTTGTTGCCAGACTGGTTAATAAGGCAAGAGCGATGTTGGTTCTGTCTTTTGACAGCCGTAGAGTGAGGTTTGAGAACCGAGTTGACGTCCTACAATCCATCAGTCTGATAACATGGATAGAAAGTTGATGGCGTTTGGCCTGTAGAGTAGCATCGCAAAGAAGAGAAAAAAAAGGAAGAAAAAAACGAAAACTTGCAAGTTTCCAATTCAAGTGTGCAACCTACATATCCAACGTCCCACATCAAGCTTAACCCATGATGCTAGGCCCCGCTCGATCCCGATCTGCTTTGGCTTGCATAGCGCTAGAAGCGCAGCACCCACGCCGCCGTTTTGCATGCCCTCCAATCCCCGCATTGTCCACTGTCGTGGTGTCGTGGTGTCGTTGTGAATTTGTGTTGCCCTGCAGCAGCTTACTGCAATCCGCTGCAATCGGAAAGAAGCTTCGAAAGCTCAAAGCTCGAAGTGTGCCGTGATAGGAGCCGCTCTAGCCGCTTATACCGCTAGAGATGGATTTGGTGTGGTGTGAGGGGGGTGTGTGAGTGGTGTGCTGCAGCTCGCTCAAGCAGGTACCGCAACGACGTAACGGCTCCTATGTAACGACCGATGAGGGTTTGTACAGGTACATGGTGCGGTACTTGCACATGCGCTGCCAAATTGCAGTACGTTTTGGGAGCTCTCCATCGACTACCCCACCCAACCATCATCAAGGGAGCTTCACAAGGTTGGACTTTCTTGCAAGTATCACCGGTAGGTTAGCCTTGCGGGTTCTGGAACTTCCGCCGCGAGCTATGCAGTACATAAAATGGGACGGTGGGAGGGTTCGAGGACATACATGGCATACCGGGATCAAGGCCCGTGACGTCGGTGGGATCACTTCGCTAAATAACCAATGTTGACGCAGTTTGGAGCCGAACCATGGTAACGGGGACAGTGACAGATAACGGCGTTGCTGTAGTGGTGTTGAGAGCTCGTTTTGCTTATACGAGGCTCTATTATTCTGTTTTGGCAGGTCGAGACATAGGGAGATCGGATTATGGATGGGATGGATGGGATGAGACATACGGTGTCCTCGGATCTGTGCTTGGCTTGATTGGGAATGTTTTTAGTGTAGCAAATGCCGGCTGTTCACACCAACCCGGGTTGATGAATGATACGAGTAACTTCTGGTCTTTCGATTCATGAAATGACCTTCAAGAAGTTCCAAGTCGAGTAAAAGCGGGTGGGAATGAAGTGTAGTAGATGATCTGACCGAGAGAGGTGTCGTGGCAGGACCGGAGTTAGCTCCGTACCCTTATCAACTAACTCAAATTGCTCTCCAGCGGCGCCTCTGTTCCTTCCATCACACTCATCTCTTTGCGCTCTGTTCTTCCTTCTTTCTTACTCATGAAACATGCAAGAAGATGTAAACGGAAACCCAGAGCGGGGTGGCATGTAGCCATCTTATGAGTCCATCGTTGCATGTTCAGTCTTTACCCACATGAAGCGGAGAGGGCCTTCCAAGGCACTCGAATGCCCTTGTGGTTGACATCTTCAAGAGTCTTCACCCAAGCCCATATTTGTTCAAGATGATAACAAGTATGCAGTAAGCACCGTAATGAGCCCATCGGAGTACCATCATAAAGTCTACGACTCTTTCCTGTGGGGTTTATCTTCGGTAGAAGATGGTGTGAGTGACCGAGGAAAAAAGAACGTGAAACACTGTTCGGTTATTTGTCAGTACACTATGAACGACGACCCCGGCAACGATCATAGTACGAAGATCTGAAACGACCCAGAAAAGGAAATACTTCCAATTTAGTACCGATACCTTGTTTCTTTTCTTCCGTCCGGGCATGTAGAGTCCAAAGCCGGCGTATAATGGGCTCATGTTGAATTCGACTACACTCTCCGGGGAATCCTCGGGCCGAGGCAGCGACATGGACTGGAGCGGCTTTCCCCGTCATCTTTGTAACAACGACTTACCTATGTGAAGTCTCTATTCGAGACGAGATACAACAAATAAGTCCCTTCTTTTAACCGAGCGTTACACAAGTGCCTACCCAAGCACCTCAAGCGATATGACACAGGGCCGTCGAGAACATCTCATCACATAACTTCCAACCTACCTCCACCTAAGGATGCACCACCTTCCCTCTCGAATAAGAATGGTGAATGGTTTACTATCAGCAGTCCGTGCAATGCATTGCATCATAAACAACGGCCGGTATCATCGGCCGACGGGGAACGGGATGGAAACGTTGCGACCTTCCCTCTCGCCTACTTACCCAGTTCGCCTAATCGCCTTATGTGCAAGGGCCCGTCTTCCCGTCTTGAGATGCCAGGGAAGTGGAAAGCTCGGGTCAATTTGTGTCGAACTTGTGATGTGGTTCGCAACTTTCGCAAAGACGCCTCGTGCAGCTTGTGCTGCAGACTGAAATCCAGTTTGTTGTTGTGCTCCTAGTAGGTAAGATCTTTGTCTAGGTAGACTGATGTTGCGTCTGTATGCGAGTAGAAATATCTTTGACTGAAGACTTGTCGGATAGTGGTTCCTTCTGCGATCATCTTATCTCCTCAACGGAGGTCAGAAAGCATTCATTGTGCGTACAATCAGCTTCGACCTTTGAGCTTACCTCTACGTCCGGGGCACCGTCCGTATCCCTGACTTGCCCTGCCCCAAGATTCCCTCAGGATCTAGAACCCCTTTCAACCGTCTCAAAACCTGCCCCAGAGCATCCTTCTTTTTCTCTCTCTCTCCCTCCCTCCTCACCATCTCCAGCTCCAGCATCAGCTCCAGGCCAGCCAAACTGCCCTCTAACCCTATCCATATAATCCAAATGAGTCCTATACTCCGACACCCCATGTCTCTCCGCATCCTCCACCAGCCCGTCAAACAGCTTCTTGACCCTCTCTCCCTCGTCATGCGGCCTGTACACCACCAGCGCAATGGCGATCACGTACCGTACATAGACGTGAAAGTCAGCAAACACGTCAAACCCAGCCTCCTCAGCCATCTGCTGCGCTCGGTCCCACCACGCCTGCATCTCGATCCCGTCCGTGGGGAACAGCGGGGAGAAGCAGATGCGCCCTCCCTTGGAGTTGGGACCGCCGCGGGTTTCCATCAAAGCGGCGTTCCGAAGTCCCGGGACGCCGTATTGCGGGGTGGCTGTACTTGCCTCTGGGACTGCTAGTTTGGACGCGTTGAGCCATCCCCGTCCCCGTCCCCGTCCCCGTCCCCGTCCCCGTCCCCGTCCCCGTCCCCGTTCCCGTCCCCGTCCCCGTCCCCCTTCCTTAGCAGCAGTGGCGTCGGCGTCGGCGTCGGCTCGAAACGTTAGCTTGACGGACGCTCCAGGGATGGCGGCCGCGATGCGCTCCTGCACCAGCGCTCAGTTGGCGTCGAGGATGGCGGGGGAAGGCTGCGTAGAGGGCAAAGTCGCCTGTCCAGTAGCCCCACCCTCTTTCTTTGGCGAGGGCGGTCATGTCGGCG